>JAADWY010000545.1:0-22108 GCA_023336355.1 Pythium dissotocum
AAATGTGTATACCAGTGCCCATTTCGGCCCTGTTTTATTCGCTGTTGCCTTTTTTTGTCTACCAATGTACCAAAAGTGTTTGTTTGTGGACCAAAACCTGTATGTTGTGGACCCAGACTCGCTGCCAGCAACATCAGTCTCAGAAAACGTTTGATGATGCTTGCTGGTCATCCATCAAACGCAAGAAACATCAAACGGTCAACATCAGACATCAACAGTCAACATCAGATGGCCAAATATCATGGTGAGTCGCACCACGTGTTCAGTCGCAGAGTGCGACCCGCAGTCGAGAATCAAAGCCTCGTAAATTACGGTTTCGCATTGTGTCTGCCTGGTAACTTTCGCTTGGTACATGCTAAAATAGTACATCAAATGATACGTTACGGTTACACAGTACATTCGATCAGGACTCCACTGAAGCTGAAGGCAAACCAACGGGCTGCGCGCCGTAGAGCTTTTCCTCGAGCCTCACGAGGGCCAGCAGACCTTCCAGCACCCAGATCCGAGCGTAGGCTGGGTCTGTAGAGCCGATGAAGCCATTCACACGGGTCTCAAACTCGATACACTCGCCGGTCTCTTCGTCGGTTCGTACAACGTCCCACGTACTCCAAAAGAACGTGCAGCTTTCACTCATGCCTTCACTGAGCATGGCTCGTTGTAGATCCGGCGACGGGATACACCGCATGCTGATCATGTAACCCGTCTTGGTCTTCATGAAAACCACGAGATATAGCGAGTGGTACAGCATCTTGATCCCTGGGTACTGCTCGATGCTCTGGATAATCAAAATATCTTGCGCTGGACACCCCAGCGACGCTGGCGTCACATGCTGTAGCGTTTCAAAGTGGAGCTGCACACGGTCGCCGAGTATGAAGTGCTTGAAGAGGCTACAGTCTTGGAAAATACTCCAAAACTTCGCCACTGTATCGTCGATACTCGGCCCACAGTAGGTCTTTCGCGTATTGAAGTGGACACTGCGAAGGTCTCCACCAAGCCCACGCACGTCGCGCCAGCCAAACACACTGGGCTTGTTTCCGTTGATCTCCTTCGGCATTTTGTAGAGTTTGATGGCGTCCAGCGTCTCGTAGACCAGTCGCTCACAGTGGGATCGTGAAAACGGCTTGAAATACTCGGCTGTGATCGACCGCCATCGGTCGCATTTCCAGAACCACTCGTCCAGCTCCATACCCCGCATGAGCTTGCGTACGGCCGCTGCCGTGTGCTCACTGTGCTTCAGTTGCTCGATATACTGGCTTCGGATGCGTTGCTCTTGAAGGAGTTGGCTCTGCAGCAGCCCAGCCTTTTGTAGATAGCGACGCAATCGCTTGGCGTCCGGATTCGCAGCGTCGACCGTCGGCGGCGCGTCCTTGAAAATGGCATTGGCATTCAAATGGATCCATTCCAGCGACTGGACTTGCTCGCGAAGCCTTTCCAGCGTCAGCTTCAAAGTTAAACGCCACGGATACCACTCAGTTAGAACAGGGACAACTCCAAACAGCCATGATGGACAAGGTCTCACCTCCTGGCGGCTGCGCCGCCGCCGCGCCAGCGCTATAGCGGAGACCTTGGCGACATCCGTGGGACTGCTGAGTACTGAGGGACGACGGCTCGCGTCCGTGTCACTGTCGTCGTCACTCTGTGGCGTCAAGAGCCGCGCGAGGTCCATTCTTTTCGAGTCGATCGTAGCGAAAAAGCACAAGGAAGACAGTCTCCGATAAAGTTCAGTTCGTGAGCCAGACACGTTTGCACTGCATAAATGCATACGGAGGCAACTTTCACCCTCTACAAATACATACGCAGGCACCGACCTCCGTTTTACACGACGATTTGAGTCCGGTTTACGTGTGAAACTGGGTATTGGCAAGTACAGTCCTCTGCATTCACCTTTGCTGGTGCCATTGCACTGAGTTGCATCCGGCCCATGGGGGCGTCTCTTCACTATTGAGTGAGCTCTCCGCTACGTACAGGACTCTGGAGCTACGAGGTGGGACTGCACGGTCAGGAAGAGGGTGCAGATCCCGTTAGCAACCGTGTTGAAATGAGTTGTCGTTCCTAACGAGTCGAGAACGTACATAGCACTGCCCTTCCCTTCCCACCCTAGCTAGGAAGCTGGCTCTACCTTGGCGTGTCGAGAACTCGCGTCTTCCGCTGTCTCACAACCTAGTAACGCAGCCGAGTGATCATGTCCACCACCACATCGACTGCTGAGTGTGATCTCATGTCCGGGACGGACGCCACGACTAGTGCGTCGTCCCACTCGCCTCCGCTGCGAGGCTCGGCTCGAGTGAGGCCTTCGGATTGGCGCGAACGCCGTCGCAAGAGCGAGCAGCGTTCCCGTCAGAAACGCAAGGTGAGACTTGTCCAAATATCAACAAAACTTGCAAAATCAATCAGATCCAGTGATTGATGGACGAGCTGAGTTCTGTAGGACACGATCGAGTCCATGCCGGACCAAGTCGTCGCGCTGGAGCGGGTCGCGTTGGTGCTGAGACTGATCTCGGACCCGGACGCGATCTGGGACGAGTTCCTGGATGACGAGACCAAGCGAGTGCGCGATGCACTGCGGAGGCTCGTCCCGGGCATTAATGAAGTCAAGCAGCTCACAAAGAGCAAAGCGCTGCTCACGAGGCTTCTAAGGGAACACAGGCTCGCAAGAGACGCGATGGCCAAGGTCTCAGCTAAGGCCCAGGTGACCGACGACTGGGACGCGAACGTCCATCGGTGGCGAGCCCTCGCGAGGCGCCACTTCCGACACCTGACAGAAGACCAGAGCGTCACAGTCATGAACGATGCTCTTCTCGAATTGCATCGGTTTTCAACGAGCCAGGACAAGGAGAGCTCTGGGCTGAGCTTCATGGGCTGGCGGGACACGCGACGGTTACTCGTGGACCAAGACGCACTCCAGTTCAGTCTCAACAAGACCTACGAAGGCTACGATCTCAACCAGCACATGGAAATGACGTGGCGAATCTACAGCGAGCAGGCGCTGTACGCACGGACTGTCGTGAGCGGTCGGGCACGCGTGTGCCTTGACGTGCTGCAGGTCATCTCGCCGACAGCGTGGGTCGTGTGTGTGGCGGAAGGCTACTACGACATGCCCGTGAACGTCCACGATCTGTATCTGCTCTTCCGTGTGGAGACCGACAACGGCGCGATCCAGTACCTGCAGTGTCTCCACGATGAAGACCTGGAGAACGCGATCAACGAACCCAGTGATGTATGGACTTCAAACTACATTTGGATGCAGTGGGAGGTACTGGACAAGACCAAAAGCCGAGCCTCGACAGACTTCCGGTTGTCCGTAGGCGGTTGTCTGCATGGAGGAGGCGCTGAGTACCTCGGTAAGTGGATGTGTGAGATCCTCGCAGTACTCGTGCGGTCCGAGATCGTAGCCAACAATCGACCGTCGCTCGAGTTCTGATCGTTTGGGTCATTATTCGAAATCCCTTTTTTTGCTGTTTGACTGTATCGTAAATGCATCCGTTAATAATCGACGTAGCTGGTGCTGGTACTTCGGTGCTTGTACTGAGGAGAGTACACGTGTAGGATGCACTGCATGGCTACAGTGTAGCTTCATTTTCGCGATCCGATCCTGGGGAGTCAACTTGAAGTTCGGTTTTGTTATATTTTGGCGTGGATTTCTAATATTTCGAAGAACCTCAATAGCGTTTCCAAGACGAGTTCATTTCGAATAAACTGGATAATTTGTAGAAGTGTTTGCTCTTCCTGAACGATTACCCAAACTATATCAGAAATTGGAGCTCCTGAAATAACCTCAGAATCCAGGTTTTAACGAGTGGGAGGCTCTTGAACTGATCAAAGAACTCGTTGATACGAACCGATACGAACTCCATCAAAGAGCAGGAGTGATGGACTGCAGGAAGACGTCACGACACAACCGAAAAGCCAATTGATGGCGCCTATCGACACGACCACCACGGCTTCCTCTCCGCCTCCAGGCGTACGGCCCATGAGTGACTTAAATGCTCATAGTGCAGAGGCCGCCTCACAAGAAAGACCGCCTGACTGGCTCGAGCGCCGCCGCGAGATCGAACATCGATCACGACAGAAGCGCAAGGTGAGACCGTGAAAACGGTTTTTACAGTTTTGGGATCTCGAGGAACCATGAGCTCTAATGTGTCCAATTGAATATATGGCAGCAAAGATTCCAGTCCATGCCCACACAAGTCGCTCAGCTGGAACGCGCAGCACTGGCGGTGCGTTTGGCGTCGGATCCAGACGCAGCATGGGACGAGTTCCTTGACGAGGAGACCAAGCGCTTACGTGACAAGATGCGCCAGCTCATGACGGCATTAAGTGAAGCCAAACGACTCAATGCCGAGAAACTACAGCTTCATCGACTAGTGAAAGAGCAAGAGCTTGTGCGGAGGACAGTCGCAAACTTGATGAAGCAAATGGAGACCACGGACGACTGGGATACGAGCGATAGACGCTGGCGAGCGCTGACGAGATGCTACTTCCGTCCGCTGACACCAGAGCAATGCTTTCATCAAATGAACCGCGTCATGGCGGAGATGACGCGCTTCATGACGAGCCACGATCGCCTGAGCTCTGGGCTGACGTTCATGGGCTGGCGAGACAGTCGACGGATGGTACCTCGTAAATCGTGTCTGCAGTTTGATTTCCACAAGACTTTCCAAGGCAACGATCTCACCAAGAATATCGATATTTCGTGGCGGTTATTCAAGGAACAGGAGCTGTATTCGCGTCTCGTGTTGGGCGGCCGAGCTCAAGTGTCAATGGAAGTCTTGCAAGAATTGTCACCGACGGCCGTCGTGGTGCGTATCTCCGAGAGCTACGAGGGGCTGCCAGTGACCTTCCATGAAGTCTTCTTAGTATTTCTCGTCCCTACGAAGAAAGGATTCATCCAGTACAGCGCATGCCTCCACGACGCTGACCTACAAACCGTGATCAACAAGCCCAATGACATGTGGGCAAATAACAGCTACTGGATCCGATGGGAGATCGCCGATCCGACACAAGATCAGTCGGCGGCGGACTACGAGTTTTCAATGGGCGGTTCTATCCGAGGAAATGATCCGCTCTTTTTGCATCGATGGATGTGTGAGCTTTTGGCGGCGGTGATCCGCGTCGAGGGCGAGTTTAGTACCAGACCCATGCTGAAGTTTTGATTGATGAACCAATTGATATCACGACTGATTGATGCAACGAGCTGTGTCAACTTCGTGTATTGAATCAAACCTCTCATCATCCTTCGAGAACTGGGTTCTGGATAACATATCAGGCAATGTGCTCTGAACTCCGAGCCCAGGTTTCAGCCTCCTTCGGCTCGTGGCCTCAATGTATGCGTCAGTCGATACGAACCGTTAAGAACTGCACCAAGCATCAGTCAGTTGTTCAGCTATCTGCGCTCGAAATAATCAGACACCAATTGGTCGCGAAAATGGCGACCACCAGCACTACTTCTTCGCCTTCACTATGCGCCTCCAGCTCCTCGAGTGACGCTACGAGAGACTCCACTGACCTCACGACGACTCCACCCAGGGCCTCGCGAGAAAGGCCGCATGACTGGCTCGAGCGCCGCCGCAAGATCGAGCATCAATCGCGACAGAAGCGCAAGGTGAGACCATCAGCTGTGAACGTCAATCACACAAAAACAATCACGGTCTCACTTATCCAGTGATTCTTCAAATAGGAGAAATTCCAGTCCATGCCAGCACAAGTCGCTCGGCTAGAACGTGCGGCAGTGGCAGTGCGTCTAGCGTCGGATCCGGACGTGATCTGGGACGAGTTCCTTGATGAAGAGACCAAGCAATTGCGCGACAAGATGCGCCAGATCATGAAGGCATTGGACGAAGCCAAGCGGCTCAATGCTGAAAAAGTACAACTCCATCAATTGATCAAAGAGAAGGAGCTCGTGCGGAACTCAGTCGCGTTTTTGGTGAGAAGAATGGAGACTGCGAGCGACTGGGACACTAGCGAGAGACACTGGCGTCTGTTGGCTAGAAGACACTTCCGTCCGTTGACAGACGAGCGGTGTATCGAGCACATCAGCGACGCGCTCGTAGAGATGAACCGGTTCATGACGAGCTACGATCGTCAGTCGTCAGGACTCAGTTTCTTGGGCTGGCGCGACAGTCGCCGCGTTTTGTCACATGAGTCGACTCTCCAGTTCAGTTTCGACAAAAAATTCCAAGGTGTTGATCTCACGAACCACATGGACACAGTGTGGCGTGTGTTTACGGAGCAGGAGTTGTATGGGCGTCTCGTGCATGGCGGTCGAGCGAACGTTGCGGTGGAAATTCTACAGCAAGTGTCGCCGACTGCTGTCGTGGTCCGCATCTCAGAGAACTACGACGGGCTTCCCGTGACGTTCCACGAAGTGTTTCTAGTGTTTGTCGTCAAGACAGAGACGGGTTTCGTCCAGTATCGCACGTGCCTCCATGACACGGAGCTGCAACGAGTCATGAACAAATCCAGCGATATCTGGGCCTCCAACAACTTCTGGATCCGGTGGGACGTCCTCGATCCATCGAGAGACCACTCATCAGCAGACTATCAGTTCTCATTGGGCGGAAGTCTACATGGAAACGACCCAGGCTTCCTCCGTCGGTGGATGTGTGAGATCCTCGCTGCCATTATCCGGATTGAAGCGGTGATCAACACCAAATCGATGCTCCAGTTCTAAATTACAAGTATAATATCACCTATATTTACGTTTTGATCACGGTGCGGCTGGTGGAAGCAAGAAGACAAGTGCTGCCTTGACTCATTCCTTCGCCCTGCATGGCTCGTTGGAGATCCGGAGACTCGATACACCGCATGCCGATCACATATCCCGTCTCCGTCTTCCTGAGAAACATCAAATACATGGAGTGGACCATCGTTGGTAAGCCCGGATTCTTCTCGACCGTTTGAATCACCAGAAAATCCTGCGTGGTGCTGTTTGTAGGGGTCTCACGCTGCAATTTCTGGAAGAAGAGCTCCACATCCAGGTAGATTCCCCAGCATCTGGCTACGACGTCGTCCATGTTGAAACCGATCCGTGTCTTGCGTGCCTTGAAATGCACACTGAGGTGGTCACCGCCAGTCCCACGAGCATCCCGCCAACAAAAACACTGGGCTTGTCGCCGTTGATCCCCTTCGGTAGCTTGTACGTCGCGATTTCGTGGAGCGTCTCCTCCACCAACTTGTGGCACTCTTTTCTCGAAAACGGCTTGTAGAACTCGGCTGAGATCGCGCGCCA
Source organism: Pythium dissotocum (assembly GCA_023336355.1). Classification (NCBI taxonomy): domain Eukaryota; phylum Oomycota; class Peronosporomycetes; order Pythiales; family Pythiaceae; genus Pythium; species Pythium dissotocum. The sequence goes on from JAADWY010000545.1 coordinate 7,229, forward strand.
CCGCTCGCACTTCCAGAACCATTCATCCAGTTCCAGGCCTCGCATGAGTTTGCGCAGACTCAAAGAGCTCTGCTGATACTGGCGCAGTTGCTCCATGTACTCGTGTCGCTTGTGCACTTCGTGCTGTGCTTGTTGGTTGAGTACGCGAGTCTTGAATAGATACTGACGCATACGTATATCATCTTGCTCCAAGGTCTCCGATAATGGATCGATCATGGTCGAGCCATTGATGTTTGCAGCGAGCCACTGGAGAGCCTTAACGTGGTCGCGTAAGCTCTCGATCTTTGTGGGACGTCGTGGGGCACGTTGAAGAGACCGTGAAGTCACTGAGCTAGTCGTCGTCGCGGGGTCTAGCTCTGGCTGATCACTAGTACTGCTGGGACCGCTAGTCGCGGCCTCGCTGTCATGACCATCGTCGGTTAGCAGACGCGCAATCTCCATCGCTTCGTGTGTTGAGTGTGACCGAGTCCCTCGTGGCGTGAGTCGGGGCCTTGTTGATCCCTCCATGTTCACTGTCAAGCATGATAATGATTTACCACGCAACCTCTAGGAATCCATACCACATCAGATCCCCATACACGACTTGACGTTCGCGAGGCTGCAGACAAAGGCTGAGGCTGCGGACAAACATCAATGGCCGTCAAACGACAGCAGAATTGATTGATTGATTGAACAAGTCGGTTAATCGATTGCTGAGCAGCGCTGATCCTCTTTTCCATTATGCTCAAGAAGGAGGCAGTGTAATGAGTGGCTTCGTGCCGTAAAGCATCGCCTCGAGCCGCACGTACGCCAGGATGCCCTCGAGAATCCACTTGCGCGCGTACGCTGGCTCGCAACAAGTAAGACAGCCTTTTGTTCGCGTCACAAACTCGACACACTCGCCTGTCGTCTCATCCCGCACCGTGGCGTCCCAGGTGCTCGAGAAAAACACCGAACTCTCGCTCATGCCTTCGCATCGCATGGCGCGTTGGAGATCCGGACTCTCGATCGATCGGAACGCGATTTGATACCCGTTTGTCGTCTTCATAAACATCACGACGTTTACACTGTGGACCTTGGTCGGCAGCTCTGGGTGGTCTTCGACGAGCTGTACGATTAGTGCGTCTAGTATTACAGCGCGTCGTGACTTGTCCGGAGTGATATGTTGTAGTACGTTATAGTAGAGCTTGCTGTGGTGGCTCACCATCATCTCACGGAAGAGGTCTGCGTCGTTGAACACACTCCAGCAGATCTCCGCTACGTCGTCGATGCCAGTCTTGGATCCACAGATCGTCTTCTGGGACTGGTAATGCAACGTCAGTAAGTCTTTGCCGACTCCACGCGTGTCTCTCCAACCAAATACGCTGGGCTTGTCGCCGTTGTTGATCTCCTTGGGCACGCTGTAGGTCGCCAAGCCATAGACCGTGTAGGCGACGAACCGTTCACACTCGGTCTGTGAGAACGGCTTGTAACACTCGGCTGCGATCGCGCGCCACCGCTCACACTTCCAGAACCACCCGCTCAACTCCACCCCTCGCATGAGCTTGCGGATCGACGAAGAACTCTCCTGCAACTGGCGTAGCTGCTCGACAAGAGCTATCTGTTTACTGAGCTCGTGAGCTGTGTCTTTCTTCAGCCGCCGGGACCGGACGACGAATCGACGCATGCGCGCGTCGTCAGTGTCCGTAGAAGCCTCACCGTCGTCGTCATCACCATCGTGTGACTGGCCGTGTGACGCGAACCACTCGAGTACCCTGACTTGTTCGCGTAGCTTGTCGATCTTTGTGCAGCGCCGTGACGGCTGTACGGACAACGCCTGAGGAATAGCGGAGACCGTGCCTTGCTCGTGGTCACGGGTGACCGCTCCGTCGTCGCTGTCGTCACTCTGGTGGGTCAGTAGTCGGGACAAGTCCATTTGGTTGGATGCAAGTGTTGTCTATTGTTGTTTGTGTTTGAAATTGACCCGCGGAATGCAAGACTTGAGCAGCGCCACGCTGATGATGCGGGTCATCTCGCTTGGCATAGGGGTGTGACTCAGACCCCTATGCCACGCAAAGACTCTGATGAGACCGTCCGGTCGCTCAGCTCTGAAAACGCATACTGAATCTGAACGACCTGCCGGAATACATATCTCAGCAGAGTCGTCAGTCACGGCAGACCGGCTCCATTCTGGACAGTCCAGTGGACTGCATTCAGTCGAATTGCTTGGCCACAAGGGAAGGACAGTGTGAGACTTTTGGAGCTTTAGCAGCCTTTGTAGAGCTTCGTGATTATAATACTGCGAGGGAAATACAGCCCACGATTTAGTCGACGCCGCCAGTGAGACCAGCGCAGCGTTCATACCAAGCAGCTCTTCAAGACACTCTTGGCCCAAAATCTCCTCGAGCATTCACTTCCACTGCTGGAGTTCCAGACCTCTAGCCATTTTCCCACCTGTCCAGAATGGCGTCGTATTTCGTCCGCAAAATGGATTTATCGCTGGCATCAACAGAGTGCGCTGCGGCTTGAAAGGTCTGTACAGTTTCCCAAAATCAAATCAACACACGTTGACATACGAAGTACCATTTTACTTCGGGTCGTAGACTGAATAGAATGACCAAAAGCAGCAAGGAGCTACGTGATCTTCGTGAACTCATTTTCCAGCGATCTCCATCACTTCTCTCGGCGTGAGCAAGTCCCGCGTGATGTGAGTCTCGTGACGAGCCCAAGGTCTTCTTTAATTAATACTGGCGTGTAAATGAACTGCTGCATCGTGCTCAAGGTAGAGGCAGCATAATGAGTGGCTTCGTGCCGTACAGCTTGGCTTCGAGTCGCACGTATGCGAGAATGCCCTCCAGAATCCATTTGCGCGCGTACGCTGGCTCGGGACAGGTGAGAACGCCTTTTGCTCGGGCCAGAAAATCGGTGCACTCGCCGGCGATTTTTTCATCCTGTGCTGAGGCGTCCCATGAGTTCCAGAAAAACAGCGAACTCTCACTCATGCCTTCGCTTCGCATGGCTCGCTGGAGGTCCGGACTCTCAATCGAGCGGAACGCGATGCTGTAACCCGTGTTTGCCTTCACAAACACCGCCACATTGATGCTGTGGATCTTGGTCGGAAGCTCAGGGTGATCTTCAACAAGCTGCACGATGAATACGTCTCGTACAGCGCGGTGTGATCGGTCCGCCGCTATGTGCTGTAGAACTTGCAGGTGGACGTGGCTGTGATGACTGACCATCATCTCACGAAACAGGTCCGCATCCTGAAACACACTCCAGCAGATCGCCGCCACGTCGTCCATACTGTTGTGGGATCCGCAAATCGTCTTCTGCGACTGGTAATGCACGGTTAGTTGATCCTTCCCCAGGCCACGTGTATCCCGCCAGCCAAACACACTAGGCTTGGCACCGTTATCGATCTCCTTCGGCATCTTGTACGTCTCGATACTGTAGAGCGTGTCCTCGACCAGTCGATTGCACTCGTCTTGTGTAAACGGCTTGTAGCAGTCCGCCGCGATTGCGCGCCACCGCTCGCACCTCCAGAACCATCCACTCAACTCGACCCCACGCATAAGCTTCCGGATTGACGACGAGCTCTCCTGGAGCAGGCGTAGCTGCTCCGCAAGAGCTATCCGTATACTGCGCTGTTGAGCCGCTTCCGTCTTCAGTCGACTGGATCTGATCAGAAATCGGCGCATGCGCGCATCATCCGTGTTGAGGGGAACGTCATTGTCGTCGTCATTGTGTAGCGTTCGGGCGTTCGACGCGAACCACGCTAGGACCTTGACTTGGTCCCTCAGCCTTTCCAGCTTCGAGCGGCGCCGTGGTGGCCGCACGGACAACTCCTGAGAGCGTGCCGGGCGTGCGCTCTGTGCTTGATCCGACGGACAGTGATCACTTGTGGCTGCTCCGTCGTCGCTGGCGTCGCTGTCGTGTGTCAGTAGTCGCGACAATTCCATACTGAGCGTGTGCTGGGCCGTGTGCTGTCTGTTCTGTTCAAAGGGCCAAGAGACCTCAACTTGTCTGAGGCCGTGGTGACACGCAGCTTTACACGACTTGAGAACACACAAGGAGCGGTGAGACCGTGGATAAACCTCTCACATATCATACGGCGAAGAAGTGATTCGCCTCGCTGCCTGTAATAATGCATACTTCGAAATATCAGCAGAACATCAGTTAACGTCATCCGACCGGCTCGATTCGTGACCGAGCCCACGTCGAACTCGCCAGCCAAAGGCACTGGGTTTGTCGCCGCTGATCTCCTGGGGCATCTTGTACGTCGAGATTGTGTCCATCGCATTGTTCAGTAGCTCTCTAATCTAGGTTCTGGAATATGGCTTGAAATACTCGCTGGTGGTGCTGTATCTCGTCGAATTCATGCGATCCGCTGGTGAAGGTCCGTCAATGAGGTGGCCCAGTGCCCAGTTCAGCTACAGTTGGGAAAGTTCACTGTGGTCCGGCACTATTTGTTGGCTGCTGGCGTGTGGCCCGCGTGATCAGGAGGTCTTTTCTACAACCTGTTCAAGCCGATAATGAGTTTCTTTCGAATCCTCTGATAATGCATTTCTGGTCCTGGAAAAAAGTGAGTAATCGGGGGAAATGGCCCTAATTGAGCCTAAATATAGGGCAAATAAGTGTTTTTACATGAATTGTTTCGTGTTTTTCACGAAACCAATTGGACGCTTCCTACAGTGGAGATAGATCCTACAGTTCGTTCGCGCTCTAAGCCACCCCCCTGATTCATAGAGAGATCAAGTGTATTATTCTATAAATACATAAAACCTGTCTTCTTGACCTCTATGCGAGTTGATAATATATGTCCGATTACAGTGCGATCAGTTTCCGCTGTGGCTTAGAGCGCGAAGAAACTGTAATAAATCGTTTTCATTTATATCACTTATCCAAAGATTACGCCCTCACCGCAGTGTGGGCCGAGACCGACCACATCAGGACGCTTTACACACTCCACTCCTCACGACATTCCACGAGCTTCTCGTGTTCGTGAACCCAATATCCTGTCATGCTCACGGCCGTCAAGACGTCTTCGCCTCCCAGCGACGCGACCGACAGATCCAGGTCGCCGTCGTCATCGTCCTCACCGCCGTCTTCTTCGGCGTCGTCCTTTCCGCCGCATAGCTCTTCAGTAGCCCGCATGAGGCCTCCGGACTGGCGCGAACAGCGCCGCCGAAGCGAGCAGCGCTCCCGCCAGAAACGCAAGGTAAGCCTTTGTTGTTTCTTAGTTAATGTATGTTGTCAACTCCTGATTGGTGTTTTGTACAAACGTTTTTTGTTTTGATTCGACTACTCTTATCTAATAGGACACGATCCAGTCCATGCCCGACCAAGTCGCGGCATTCGAACGTGCGGCACTTGTGGTTCGTATCATGCCCGATGTCGACGCGATCTGGGACGAGTTCCTCGATGAAGACACCAAGAAAATGCGTGCGTCCATGCGACGGCTCGTGCCTTTGATCGAGGAAGTGCGGCATTTGACAAGCAGCAACGCCCAACTGCAGCGGCTCCTGCGAGAGCACCAACTTGCAAAGCGTGCGCTCGCCAATATTACGGCGAGGCAGCAAAAAAAAGAAAGGGAAAATAATGCGGATTCGGATCCGTGGAGTCTCGACGTCAAGCGCTGGCGAGAGCTGACGAGCCTCCATTTTCGTCCGCTTACACCTGAGCAAGGCCAAGATCTGATGAATGCCGCTCTCGCGGAAAGACACCGGTTCGCGACGAGCAAAGACAAGCTCAGTACGGGCTTGAGCTTCATGGGCTGGCAGTATAGTCGACGGATCGTCAAGAGTGAGTCGGCTTTGCAGTTCAACTTTGAAAAGACCTACAGAGGCCACGATCTCAACGACTTCATGGGCCAAGCGTGGCGGCTATACACCGAGGAGTCGATGTACTTGAAAAACGTAATGGGCGGCCGCGGTCGTGCGTCAGTCGATGTCCTCCAGAAGATTTCACCCACGGCTTGGGTCGTCCGACTCTCCGAGAAATACCACGGCATGACCGCAACCCTGCATCAGATATTCTTGATTTTCCGAGTCGAGGCTGGCAATGGAGCGATCCAGTACGTGACGAGCATCTCAGACACTGACGTTCAGAAAGAGACCAACACACCAAGCGATACGTGGACGACAAACTCGTGCTGGTCCGAGTGGAAAATACTCAAGCCGTTGAATGACCGCTCCGATACAGACTTTACGTTCTCACTGGGCGGAAGTCTTCACGGAGACGACGCGGAAACACTAGGCAGCTACATGTGTGAGCTGCTAGGGGCGCTGGTTCGAGCAGAGGGCGTCGTCAACTGTAAACCAACGCTCGTCTTCTCGTAAATAGGGGGAGGTGATGTCAAAAAACGAAAAAACTCATTTCTCAAAAAAGACTCGTTCGTCAGTGCAAATCACAACGTGTCACCGTTATTAAAGACACCTGGCACTTCTACTGTCTTCCTTTTAGTTAGAAAGCGAGCTGCCAGTGGCCGGTGCCGGCCGCCTCGGCACGAATGGCGATTCCTAGAATCTCGGCAAACCACTTCGGAAGAAACGCAACGTTGGCGACGTCACACAAACCGCCCATGTACATCCGATAGTGGATCGAGTCACGGCCTTTCTCGGGCTGCAGATTCTCGTACCGCACCCACGTCGATGACGCTGTCCACCAGTCCAGTTCGGCTCCGATAACACTCTTCATCGCAGCGTCTTCGAACCCGCAGATACAAAACACGGCGCCTTCGTCGGTCTCCACCCTCGCCAGTAGCAGCATCTTGTGGATCGTCGCCTCTACTTCTTCGTGCTTCTCGGCCACACGAACGATCCACGCTGTCGGTGCCACGCGCTGCACGATATCCACGGACGCCTTCCCTCGATTGCCCATTATGACGCTTCGATACATCGCTTCTTCGGTGAAAATTCGCAATCCCATCGCGAGGTGCTGGTCCAACGTGTACCCAGCCCGCATTTTCTTGTTAAAACTGAAGTGGATCACAGTCGAGTCGGCCACGTGCCTCCGTGAGTCTTGCCAGCCCATGAAGCTCAAACCCGAGGACGTAGAGTCACAACTCTGGTCGAACAGCTCCATCTTCACCATCGCTCGTCTCGTAAACTCCTCCACGCGGTCTCTCGTCCACGGTTCAAAGTGTCTTCTCGTTAATTCCTTCCACTTCTGGGTCTTGATCATCCAGTCATCCACAGGACCATGATCCTCCAGTAGATGGCGCAGCATCAGTGCCGTATACTTGTGGTCGGCCATCATCGTCTCGAGCTGTACTTTCTCGTTTGTAAGCTTCTTGGTCTCCTGGACCACGGGCATCAGTCGTCGTATTGCGTCCCGTAGTTTCTTAGTGTCGGCGTCAAGGTACTCGTCCCATACAACGTCAGCACCTGGCACGAGCCGCAGCGCCAGTGTCATTTGTTCGAGATTAGACACGTGAGACCGCATTTTAGCGGCCTTTTCTACGCGACGTAGACGCGACTTGCGCTCGCGCTCGCGTAGCTCCTCGCGGCTGATTCTTCGTGGGGTCTTTCCGGCTGGACTGGTAGATAAAGGAGACAGCGTTGGCTCCCGTAGCGACGCTGGCGGCTTGTCAGGCGACACCATTTTTGTTAGCGGATTGATTGATGTTTTGACGTTCGGTCACAGACCAAAGCAGTTGGTGTAATTTATAATATGTTACGCAAAATTCGCGAATGGGCTACAAACGTAACCTCAATGTGTACTAATTCAGTATATTCGATTATCCATCAAACTTTTTTGGAAATATCATATTTTGACGATGGAAACTTGATGGCCATGAAGCAGGAGACCACGAAGGCAGGGAAACTACGAGACCAGGCATTCCGAAAAAGCAACTGATATTGATTTGGTCCATTCCTGAAAATCCACTATTTATTCCTTTCCACACTTCGAAAAATCCGCCATTGCGTATACTGGAGATACGGCCAGAACTCACAGATTAGTTGGCAGCATTCACGACATCACGAACGGTGGTCGCACTCCAGTAGCGCCGATTCACCTTGAGAAACAGCAGACTCTCAAGATAAATCGGCAGCATGCGGTGACGAGTGTTGCCAAGCACGTGCTTCGCGGCGCTGAAGAAGCGCTCCACCATATTCGAAGTGGGTGGGATGGTGTCGAGGTGGAGATAGGTGGCGCCTTCGAGGCGCGCGCGCTTGCGCTGCAGCAGCACACGGTCGGCAAAGCCGAGGTCGGCGTCTGTGGTCGCCACTCGGGGACCAGCAACGAACGGCGCGAGCCAGGTCTTCTGGGCGGCCGTGAGTGCCGCCGTCCTGCCCGACAGCACCATGACACAGCCGTTCTCGGAGTTCTTGTCACGGACCACGGCTGCGTCGGTGCCGAGATGGTGCGCCGCGGTGGCCAACAGGCTATTCCAGATCTTGGCGATGGACTTTGCAATTCCATTGCCCAAGACCTACGCGGGGAACGAGGCGGTGCTGTGCTGCATCTGCTTGTTCACGGGCTACGTCATACTGGTGCCGATGGCCGACACGTCTGCGCAATCGGTGGCAGAGGCTTACCTGGCCGGTGTGTTCAGTCGGTTTGGAGCACAGGAGATGGTGCGTCACGATCGTGATCCACGCTTCATGAGCTCCGTGTTTACGCGATTCAACAGGATGATGCGGCAGAAACAGCGGCCGACACTTTCCTACCGACCGCAGGCGAACGGCAAACAGGAGAGATCAGTGCAGACAGTCGTCAGGGCGATCAAGTGTTACGTGTCGGATGCAGGACAACCCGACTGGGACGAGTACGTGAAGCAGCTCGAGCTGGCGCTCAACACATCGGTCAATCTACAGTACGGACAGACGAGCTTCTATCTGGTGCATGGCTGGGACGCGAGAACGCAGCTGGAGAAGGTGGTGCCACGGAAGGATGGGTCAGTCAACGAGAAGAACGCTCTGGTATGGAGGCGCAAACAACGAACGTGTCGCGGATGTAGGCAAGACTACGCGTACCGAGTATCAGCCAGGGGAGTTGGTGTGGCTCTATCACGAGTTGGTGAAGCAAGGCCTCGTACGGAAGCTTGCCCACCTTTGGCATGGTCCGTACATGGTCGAAGAGCGAGTGAACGAGTCGGTATACAAGTTGAAGATCAACCGGAAGGATAGTCAGGTGCTGCCAATGGTCCACATCTCGAGACTGAAACCGTACGTCTCCCGACTGAAGCGGCCGCGTGAGAAAGTCGACCTGCAAGGGGCGTTGGACCTGGATGAGGCGCTACTGCCTCAAGACTCGTGGATTGAGCCAGGCGAAGATGACGAGTTCGAAGTGGAAGAAGTCCTGGACTGCAGGCATAAGCAACGGACGAGGAACACACGCAGACAGAAGGAGTATTACGTGAAGTGGATCGGCTATGACGAGCCGACGTGGGAGCCGACTGATACGACACCAGCATGCACGGATGGCCGACGGTCTAACAGTCGACACGGGACCGAGGAACTCGGACTTGCCCGGCGACTTGAAGATGATGGGTGAGGTGATCCGCGTCCAAGAGACAACAGTTCGCGTAGTCCGATCAACTACGCGAATGACGTCACGAGGATGAACGGATAAGCGTCGGAGTGCTTCAACGCGCGCGGTGGTGTCTGACCAACACATCGCGGAACGAAGAAGCTCGAAGACCGCCCCTGTCGCAGAAGAAGAAAGAGGGCCAAGCGGGATCAGTGTGATGGTCAGCGTACGGCGATGAAGATGAAGTGAGCAAGCGTCGATCGAGCGCCTCTGTATGACGGTGCTCTCGAGGACTCAGTGAGAGTGATAGTGTTTACGTCGAGATGGGCCGGAAGGATATTCAGGAACTGGAGGTCCAGAACGACGGTTGTTCCAATTCGGGACCTGTCCCGAATTGGACGGTGAGGAGAAGGAAGAGAGATTGAGAACGACTGAACGCCAACGGTGGGAAGGATATCAGGACGTTGGGCGAGTATGGCGGCTACGCGACGAAACGCGCCGCGATTGGCGAAGGACGCGACGCTCCCACGCAGGCTGGCGCTGGAGGAATATATTACGGCAGGTTCTCAGCGACCGATGGATACTGTTCAGGTCATCAGCTCCAGCAGCGAAGCGAGCAACACACACTCGGCAAGAGGTTCGGAGGAGGAAACGAAGTCGTCAACGCCCAAGAAGAAGAAGAGGGCGGTGTACGACAAGAAGAGGAAGCCGGCAGAGGAAGAGCCTGGTCCTGACGACGTACAAGAGGCAGCTCAAGAAGGCGCACAGGAGGCAGCTCAGGGAGATGAGAAGAGAACGGTGTGGAAAGACGCCGAAGTCGAGCTCCTGAAGAAAGTATGGAAGCAAGTGACCGAAGACGAGGGCGGGTCGCATGCCCAAGCTACCAAGCGTTACGTGACGGAAGCGCTAAAACAAGGTTGGGGAAAGCGTTCGAAGTCGGCGTGCCAGAAGCGTGTGAAACGCGAGGAAGGGCATTCAAGTACGTATCACTGGACACCAGCTCAAGAACTCTACGTGGGCGAACTCAAGCGCCGACGACTGACGAAGGAGGACGCACACAGCGAATATGAAGCAAAGGCCGCTGCTGAAGGGTGGGTATCAAGGAGCCAGAAGGCGGTGTCCGAGAAAATAAGTGCTGTCAACGACAGGGTTCTCCAGGAAGCACAAACGGCTCTGAGTGGCTCCACCGCATCGCAAGCGTCTTGAGCTACTGGGAGGAAGTACGAATGGACTCCAGAAGAAGACCGCATGATTCTTGAGTTATGCGGTGCCGGGGAGAGCGAGACTACGTGCAGAAAAGAGCTACTTGAGGCGGAAGATTCACAAGGGCCACGGATCGACCGGACAGAGGGGCGATCAGACGCAGGTACAAGGAGCTGGTGTCGGAGAAAATACGCACTGTGCTTCAGGCTCGTGGTTGGGGGAAGAAGGATGACCGCTACTTGGAGAAGGCGATGAAGGCCAACAACGCGGCAGAAGGGACTGCGGAAGCGCAAGAAGCTGTGATCCAGCAAGTCGCTTTGGAGCTCCGTGTGCGGCCTATGTTCGTGAGACGCCGATGGGAGTGGATCTGGCAGGCGGGTCGGAAGGATATTCAGTATCTAGATCGAGACAAGGACGAGCGGGCAGCTGAGAGTCAAGAGATCCAAGCGCGTCTCATAGCCGGGATTGTGGAGGAGGTGGAGGCTGCTAAAGACGAGGACTTGGTGACCGCGGGTGATGGGATCCCTTCCTGCCCACCGCCCAGAGAAGTCGAGGCTCCCGCGTCGAAGAGTATTTACGACGACAAGATGTGGGAAACTCTGCGAGCAGCAGCCCAGGTGATGGCCGAACGAGCGGAAGAAGAGCGTGTGGCGGCAGAACAGGCAGCGTTGGCCCACGCTTTAGTGACGCGCTTAGGTGAGCTGTCAGCTGACGTGGGAGATGCTCTAGCGGCGATGGAAGAAGTCGAAGGACCGGCGGATACGCCGACACTACGGACGCGGTCAGTGAGCAGGGCGATGCAGCAGCGTCGGTGGAACACGCGGGAGAGAGCCAGTCAACGCAGGAGCCCACGGTGGCGGCAAGAGGTGCAAGACAAGATGACGAGCGACGAACGGAAGGACATCCACAAGTGAGAGAAACAGAAGACGATCTGGGTGAGCCTGTGGACGACGATGTCTACGACAGCGATGAAGGGTCAGTGTACGACGACGAGGCAGACGAAGGCCCGGCGGATCTTTTAGAAGGAGAAGAGGGTGAAGTGTTCAGCGACTGGAAGGAGGAAGTGAGCAGATTTCGCCTGACCTACATCGACGATAAAGGCAAGCCCAAGCACGCGAATCCACACAACCTCGGAAGGTTCATGGAGTACCTTGTTCCGACGTCGAACATGGGGAAGGATATTGAGCGCATTCGATTGTACCGCGAGGAGTGTACCAAAGCCGGGGTGGACCGCTATTTCGAGCTGACGCCGATGTCGAAAGGGCCTACGCTCACGCCGAGCAAGGTGCGACTGCTGATGTTCGTAGGCGCGCTGATATGTCCCGGACGAGAGTCCAGAGAAGCATTTCTTCGAGAGCTGTGGGCCGGGTGGTACGGCAGTTGCAGGAGTGGCGCGTGCGGACTCGGGTACGACTGGGACTACCACGAGTTCGACCACTTCGGAGGCTGTCGTCATTGGGACTACTATTACTATGCGGAGACCTACTTCGACGACTTCACGAGTGAAGACGACTACAGACTGGCGGCGGCGCTGGTCGCTCATCGTCTCGCAGGCGCGGCTACTCATCACCACAAGTGGGAAACTCCCGCAGGCGGTTGGCAGTAATTATCGCTTGAGGTGGGTGGTTATGGCCCCCTGACCGAGCTGTTTAGAGCGTGGCCTGGCAAGTCGCGATAGGTCCACGCACTCTGAATCTTCGGGCGTTTTTCGGCGTTGCGAGTTACCGAGGGGTTTATGGCGATGAACGGAGAAGATCTCTGGTGTGGACATGGAGCGTGTGGACGACTGCACTTCGGGGAGGAGGATCGAAAAGGCAAAGCCGCGATGCTGATGAAACTGGACAGTACGTGGTTCTTCATCTGCATGGTCAACCCATCACGGATCGAGGACAACCTCGGAGCGATTCTTTGGAGTCCGATGACGGGTATACGGCAATTTCTGGACCGGTTCGCCTTCGTGGATACGCATCGACTGGAACCACTGCCCATGTTGAAGAAGTTCGCCTTCAGAGACTACACATGGGAGCCCAAGAGCGGCACTGGAGAACTAAGCCCCGAAGTCATCCGTGTGTGTGAAGGGTTCAAGAAGTACGTCAACAAGGAGCAAGGGAAGGTCCTGGATGCAGTACTGACCCAGAAGGGCATTATATTGAACCGTGGTCCGTACGGGTGCGGCAAGACTACGCTGATCGCGTCATGCGCGACCGTGTACGCGCTGATGTTCCCACAGGAGCGAATGCTGATTGTGTCCGAGACTAACGCCGCGGTTGACGAGGATCTCGAGCGTATAATCAAGATGGGCGCCCCTCCAACTGAGGCAGTCGTGCGTGTCGGAGGACTGAGCGAACGCATGGAAGGATATCGAGACCACTATCTACTTGACCGTCTCGACCGTCAGGAACAAGAACCTGAAGCGAAAGGTGTGCCAAGTCGAGAGATCGGCCGAGTCCTGGCTCAGCTGCGTCAGCGTATCCTGGGACGAGCAAGAATCGTGGTGACCACGCTGGGTCAGATGCCCAAGAGGTGGATGCGTGAGGTGCCGTTCCACGTGGTTATCAACGATGAAGCCGGCCAGACCCTCGAAACTTCGCTCCTACTGTCGCTCAGCGCTACGATACACACAGTGCTCCCACGAGAATCAGCTGAGAGGTCACGTGCCCCTCGAAGAAGAGCTGCGAGAACATTACGAGCGCGACAAGAGGCCTCACAAGCTCACTTGGTCGCTTCTTCACTCGATGACAGAAGCGGCACGCCAGAATATCGAAAGGACGGGCGTCGAGTTCGACATCCGGCGTCACTTTCCGGGGATCACGTCGACGGTGGAATACCGCAGCAACCAGAGGATTACGAACTGGCTCCAAGTGTTCTATGACTACGATCTGCAGTGCGAGGCCGAGGAATCGGCGTGCTATCTGAGCCGGATGGATCTGCCAGCGGGAAACGGGAATCTGGGCCAAGAGCGTGTCGCGTGGTTCGGGCTGGAGAGGGCGGACCGATGCAGACCAGAGGTCGAGAATCAGCCCGAGCTACGAATGAGTGTGGAGCTGGTGTTACGGGCGAAAGTTGCGGCGAAACGTGAAGGTGTAACCAGAAAGAAGAGCGTGTTCATCGTCTCGCCGTACAAACGCCAAGTCTGGATGTTCAAGAGAGTCGTCCGTGAGCTGAGTTACCTGTGGGTGGACTATTTCGACGTGGAAGTGATGACGACGGACACGAGCCAAGGGCGAGAGGCTGACATCGTGATCGTGTCGATGGTTCGTTAACACACGATGGGTTTCCTGCGAGGATATCCAGCTCGGTCACTGGTGTCGCTGAGTCGGGCGAGAGACTATCTGTTTCTCTCGGCCAAGTGGGAGGTGTTCCGACGTGACGAGCACTGGGGGAGACTGCGTGCCCGTGCTGACGAGCTGGGGATCCTGTACATGTCGGTGGACTGGACAACAAGTCGAGCGAGACGCTGCCTCCAGGATGTGTCTTACCTCGAGGCGTTGGCTTATGGTGACGAAGAAGATGAAGAAGGGGACGTGCGGATGCGCAACTCACGCGAATGGTGAGTGTGTGTCTTGCGTGCACACCCTTGTTTCGCGCTGCGGGAGTGTGCAAGGGGCGGTTGTAATGGAGTGGCCCGATCTTCGCGAGCTGCATGAAGAGTCCGGACGGATATCCAGACTTGGTGATTTTGTCAAGGAAAACCAGAAACATTAGGAACAGTATGAAAGTAGGAACATTAGGGACATTGAGAAACCCAGAAAAGTAGGAACAGTAGGAACAGTAGGGATATCAGGGATTTACTTTGGGGATTGGGGTTAGCCCATTCCCCATAACCGTGTGGAGCGAACAGCTCTCCCTCGGCACACAGAGAACAGAATTTTCACCCTTTTGAGAACACCACCAAGAAGCACCAAGAATCTACCGAGCCCGCCTATAGAAGACACCGCTGTGAGGACCAAGGAGCACATCACTGCTGGACGTACGAGTATTAGAGAAGTGCTGGTGTGCGGAAGGATATCCAGTGACTGGCGTTTGGGGCAAGAACCGACTCTCGGCTGCTAGAAGACGGCAATCGACCTTCTACGACTACACCAAAGCGACAGGGCGTGACGCCCACGCGAAACTTCCGGTACCGCGGCTTGTAAGGAGTCGCGTGCTACGATTCGGTGGATTTTCGAGCTCTCAATTCAACGTTCTTGTGATCTCGCGGCTGAAGGCGTATTCAAAACGCATAGAAGCCACTCAATTCGACTT
>JAADWY010000546.1:0-22102 GCA_023336355.1 Pythium dissotocum
CTTTCCGGACCAGTCTGCGAAGACGACGTCGCCGTTGATCTGGACTTGCACGACGCCGTCAAAGTTGGTGGTCTCACGGTAGTCGGCCATGACCTTGGCGTATGGTGCGGACTCCGGCGTGAGCTGCTGACTCGTTGCCTGTCATTGCTTCATGCGGTATCGTGACCCAGCGATGCCTGCAGCAACGAGGATCACAGTCAGCACGACGCAGACGGCAGCGCGACGGCGCGTCTGGCGCTGGCGGTTCTCCTCGGCGCGCTTGGCTCGAGTGCGCGGTGTCGCTGGGTCCTGCAAGAGGGGAAGGCCTTCGCTGGCGGTCATGACGTTGACTGTCGAAGGCAAGGATGAGTATGTTGGATAGGAAGCTGGCTGACCTCCGACGGTTTTTGAGATCTGTCGCCGTAATGCTCGTGCGGAAAAGCTGGTGGGTGGAGAGGTCCGCAGTCATTCCCAACAGAGTGATGGTAATGTGTGCCCCACTACCAGTATCTGACGATGTGCGCATGACCACCGACACCCATTCAATCCACAACTCTTTTGCAGGGCGTCCACAGAATTATAGTAGACCACACTGCCGCTGATTCCTAGTCTGGACAAGTCCTCCTTGACCATCTTGTTGGAGAGGAAAATCAATCAAAACATTCGAATTCGAAGCGCATTTCTGCCACTTTGATTGGCCAACGCTGTGTAAAACCCGTGACCAACTTCAATCAAGTCCAGACTGGCAGTGGCAACCAATCCAACCGACCACCAGTTCCACCCCACGCAACTATTTTTGCATCGCTGTCGACAAGGTTATCGATGCGCAAGCTTCTTGGCTCTATTTTCCGCTCACCCACTGCATCATCGAACTACTGGATTAGTCCGTGGACTGCTTGTGTGACTGGCACACTAGCAGCAGATGCATCGGATAATAATCGCGACCATCTAGAGCTTGCTTGCTGGCGATGGTGTCGCCCGCGAAGACACGCACGTCGGGCTTCTCCAGCCCGCATGACGCGCCGTATGATGCTGGCGCTGGCACTCGGCTCCAGAGGTCGCGGGCTTCCTCCAAATACGATGCTCCACGAGACGGAGACGACAAGAAGCGGCTGCGGCGACTCGTGGACCACGTGAAGCAGTCGCTCGAGCCGTTCTATCGCTCGGCTGGTGGTGGCGGCGGCATCCACGCCAGCGTCCCAGCAGCTGAGACCATCCGTCGGTTTCTGGACAAAGCGGTTCGAGGAGGAGCGGACGCGTCGTCCACTGTGGACGCTGACAGCTTCCGCAAATGCCTGTACGCGCTGGGTGTGAATGCCGAAGACACCGTGTTTCTGCTGGAAAACTTCGATCGGAAACACACGGGTACAATCGACCGGCAGGCGTTTATGAGTACGTTTCTGCCCTTGAAAACGACCACGACGACGGGGCTTCAACGGCGCAGGTTCGGCGGATACGAAGGCGATGAGGGCAACAACAGTTCGACGATAGCAGATGAACGGCGACGGCGGGACCACGACGTTTCGGCAGCCAGTGGGGTCGATGCGTTCCATCAGAAAGTGATTGAACGCGTGCTACTACGGTACGCGAACGTGAAAGAGGCGTTCCGCCAGTACGATTCTAATCGCCTGGGTGTGCTCTCGACCACGCAATTCCGAGTCTTTATGCGCGATTTGGGCTTTACCGGTCGTGATGTGGAGGCGTTGATGCGGCATCTTGACCCCAGGAACCAGCAGCTCGTCAGCTTCAATGCGTTTGCACATCCGGCTGGCAAGCAGCTCACAAGCGACCAGTCGTACGTCAAGAGCCCACCGAAGAGGAAGCTCATGCAGCCGCTGGACCGCAACCGCCGAGCCAATGCGAACGCCCATGGCAACGACGATGACGATATCGACGTCGATCCGATGGAACGGATCCGAGCCAAACTACGACAGCGCGTCATTGGTCGAAGCAAGAGCATCCGCGAGATCTTCATGGAGTTTGACGCCGACGGCAACGGCCACTTAGACCACGACGAGTTCAAGTTGTTCATGGCGGCGTACGGCTTCACGCCGGACGAGACGCGGGCTGCGATTGAGTTCCTGGACAAAGACTTCTCTGGTACGATCGACTACGATGAGTTTGCGAGCGGCTTGCTGTTTTATCGTCCGAGTGCGACGGCCAAGGCGACGACGAGACAAGCAGCAGCGATGACGGAGGAAGAGCGACAAGCCAAACACGGCGCGTACTTACTGGAGGTCGTCAAGGAAAGGCTTTCGGGTGTGCTGCTGGCCAGGAAAATGACGACCAAGTTTGGCAACTTGCGCGATGAGTTTGACAAGTTCGATACCGACGATAGTGGCGCACTGGACTACCAGGAGTTCGGCGCGTTTCTCATGGGACTCGGTGTGAAGCTGTCGCCTCGAGATCTGGAGGCGTTGATGGTTGTCGTGGACGATGACGGCTCAAACCAAATTGAGTTTGACGAGTTTGCGAGCGTCTTTGGGCAGCGAGGACCTCCAAGGGGCAAGAAAGAGCCGTCTCCTGAGAAGAACGCAGAGCCCCACATGAGACTGAGTGGCAATGAGTCGCTAGAGGAAGCTTTCAATCGGTACGACGCCGACAACAGCGGCCTGCTGGACTACAGTGAGTTCAGTCAGCTGCTGCGCGACCAGGGGTTCCGTGAATCGGATATTATGCAGGCAACGAAGCAGATCGACCAGCACGGAGGCGGCGGTATCGACCTGGGTACCTTCAAGTCCATTGTCCAGGCACGCGAGTGGAAACTGAGCAACGTGGGGATGACAATGACAGCCAAAGCGAGTCGTTCGCCACTTAAACAGGTCAACTGCCAGCCCAAAAAGTTCTCGGTTCAGGCTGAAAACATGCTTGTGACGAGGATTTTACGGGACCACCAGTCACTGGAGGAGGCGTTCAGGCAGCATGATCAGGACGGCAGTGGTGAGCTGGACCACGACGAGTTCCGGCGCTTCATGAAGCACTACGGCATGCGAGAAGACAAAGATATCGACCAACTGATCGCGAAACTGGACGCGGACGGCAGCGGCGACGTGAGTTTAGACGAGTTCATGGCGTATTTCCAGATCAAACCGACCCACACGCTGCCGAAGGCCCGCAGTAAGGAGGACCAGCGGCTCTCCGCACTAAAGGAGCTCACGCAAGTGTGGGTTGAAGGGGTCTTGGACAACTACGCGAGTCTGGAGCACGCGTTCCGCGACCACGACCGCCAGCAGCGGAATGAGCTGGACTACGAGCAGTTCCGCGATCTACTGTGTCAGTACGGAATTTCGGACGACGGTAATATCCGCTTGTTGCTGAGCCAACTGGATACGGACCAGTCCGGATCTGTGAGCATGGACGAGTTCCTAGCTTTCTTCCAGCCACTGGCTGCGTCCCTCCAGAAGGCAAGCAAGCCAGACCGCCGTAAGACGCAGGCCAAGCCAAGTGCGAATCCGGGTTTTGCAGCGGAGCAGGCCAAAGCTAAAGCCACGCGACTGCGGCTGCTGGAAGAGCAGTGGATCAAGCAGGCGCTGGACACGCACGGCTCTGTGCGTCGGGCGTTTGATCAGTTTGACGAGGATCAAAGCGGCAAGTTGGACCACGACGAGTTCCGACAGCTCATGACGACGTTCGGCATCACACGAGACGAAGATATCGCGATGATGATCAAGCGGCTGGATCTGGACGGCTCCGGATCCATTGATTATGATGAGTTTGCGACGGTTTTCCACGAACGGCGAGTCAAAAATGGCGTCGGAAAGACGGCTTCCGGGTCCAGGAAGGTCTCAGCACCACCAATAGTGGAGACCAAGTCGTCTAGTGCCGCTCGGCTTCGCGAGCTGGAGCTCAAGTGGATCAAGCGAGCGCTGAGCTGCCACCCGACCATTGAAGCTGCGTTTGCAGAGTACGATCGTGACGGCAACGGCTCGCTGGACCACGAAGAGTTCAGCCACTGTATGAAGCGGTATGGAATCGCGAGGGAGGAGGACATTGCTCGGCTGATCAAGCGACTGGACTTGGATGGGTCCGGCACAATCGACTATAACGAGTTCAGCACCGTGTTCAACGCGCTTCGCTGCGATAGCCTCGGATCTATGGCCTCGCTAGGAGGCCTAGGAGGTGCTGATGATGACCAGGAGCTTGACACTGAGGAACTCGCGTCTGTGATGGAGATCGAACGCGAACTTGCTGATCGTATTCTCAAAAACACGCGTGATATGCGCCTGGCGTTCCGTAAATTCGACATCAACGGCAACGGCAGACTGGAATACGCCGAGTTTCGAACGGTTCTCAAGTCGTACAAGTTCCCAGAGCCCGAGATCCGCAAGGTCATCCGTCATTTGGACAAGGACGTATCCGGATTCATCGACTACCGCAAGTTTATCGCCGGCTTTGCTGCTGTTGCTGACGCTGGTGGCAATAGCAGTGCAAACACAAGTGGTGCGAGGAGGAAAACGACGGTGAAGAGCTCATTGAAGCCGAGTCTCAAGAAGCAGGGCACGGTCTCACGACTAGCTGGTAATGAAGCCCACGCAGAGCCCATGGACACGCTCAAGAAGAAGCTGCTGGAGCGGATACTGAGCTCCTACGGCACTGTCCAGTCGATATTCCGCAAGTACGACACAGCTCGCAATGGCTCGCTAGAGCCCAAGCAGTTTGAGAAAATGGTTGTGGATCTTGGCTTTTCACGGGACCAGGCACGGGTGCTACTAGAACATTTCGACGGCGATCGATCTGGCACTGTCGAGTACGAAGAGTTCCTATCGAGGCTCATAGCTGAAGGTGATACCAACTAATAAGCTTCAATCTCTAATCTAAAAAGTCTAGTTTTGTCATCCAGTTTTCATTTTGCACAGTACAAATCCTCGGTCTCCTATCTGATGGCGACTAACCATCCACGCCACGAATCGGAGGGAAAACGCCTTCGCCCGCCGCTTGTGTGCCTGCCTTGGGTGGATGCTGGACCATCTTCTCCTCCAGCGCTCGGATCGCACGCCGTAGCTCCTCCATCTCCACTCGCTGCTGGTCGATCAGCGCGTCCGGGTCTTTGTGTTCCATCGCAAGTTGGCGATGGGCAGCCGCCGCGCCGTCGCGTGCCTCCTTCGCGCCCATCGCCGCTCGCTCCATTTGCAGTGTGGCCTTCGCCGTGTTCAGCGCCCCACGCAGCTCGTTGATCTCCTTGATGAGCATCATGTTCTCCGCCGTCGCGCGCATGTTCTCGTCCTGGTGAAGGGCGACATCCTTGGTGTATTTCTTCTTGAGCACTTGGACCGACTTCTCCAAATACTCCTTTTGGCGTGTGTACTCGTGCTGGATCTCCAGCTCCACCTCGGCGTGGGGCTGGTCCGTCGTCACGTACTTCTTGTACAGACTCGCGACCTGCAGCGCCAGTTCTTTGGGGTTCTGGATATGCTGCACGCACTCGTACAGATCACAGCGGAAGCGACGTACCCAGCTTTGCTGGTCGCCTAGCATCTTGCGGTACTTGACGATTTCGTCCTGCATGCTGTTGATGCGCTTGCGCTGCTCGCCGATCATCAGATCCAACTGCGCGTTGCTCTTGTGGAACAGCTCCAGCTCGCGGTCCATCTCCTTGATCTGTTCCTTCATATCGGCGATTTCGTTCTCACGCGGTTCGATCTGGCGCTTGAGCTCTTTGATCTTGTAGTCCAAGACAAACTTGAATTTTTCCAGCTCCTGGTTTTTCTTTTTCAGATCGTAAATGCGCTTTTCCTTCTCGCCGATGGTCTCATCACGCGCTCGGATCTCACGCTTCAGCGCCTGGATCTCCTTCTCCAGTGTCTTGATCTCCTCGATCAGATCCTTTTCTTTCTCTAAAAGAGACTTGATCTGGTCGCGCTGGTCCTCAATATCCTTTTGTAAAGCCGAAAATTTCTTTTTCATGATCCCGTTTTCACCTTTGAACCGCAGCGTCGCCTCTCGTTCCGCCTGGAGCTTCTCTTCGTATCTTTTCTTCAGGTTCTCGATCTCTTCGTCCACGTCGGCCTCCACTTGGCCGATGGTCTCAGTGTATTCACGCGAGAGTTCATCTTTCTCTTCCTCCATTTGCACGCGTAGCTGCCTGTCTTCATTCAGGCGCTGCTCAAAGTCCTCAGTCACGTCGCCGACGTACTTTTCGTGGGTAGCTACTAAGCGCTCACGCTCGTGCTTCCAGTGCTGGCTCTGGGCTTCACGCTGCTGCAGCACTTCCTGGTACTTTTCCACTTCTTTCATGATCCGGTGCTGGTACTCGGCCTCGACTTCTTGCATTTGCTGCAAGTGTTTCTCTTCGAGCTGCTTGATTTTTTCTTCGTACTCCATCTCGATATCGTTCTTGTCTTCGCGCAACAATTCGAACTTGTTTTTCTCTAATTCG
The DNA here is from genome assembly GCA_023336355.1 of Pythium dissotocum. Lineage (NCBI taxonomy): Eukaryota > Oomycota > Peronosporomycetes > Pythiales > Pythiaceae > Pythium > Pythium dissotocum. The sequence goes on from JAADWY010000546.1 coordinate 6,356, forward strand.
ATCTCGTGCGTGAACTTTTCGGTCAGATCTTTGAGGTTTTCGTTGTACGTCATGTCTTTCAGACGAAGCTGGTACTCGTTGTGGAGCATAAGCTCGTCGACTTTGTTTTTCAGCTCGAGCATGAGCGTGTTCTTCTCCTCCAGGTCGCTCTTCGTGACCAGGATCTCCTCGGAGAAGTAGCTCGTGTGGTGGAACTCACTGCCACTGCCGCCGCCCATGCCACCGCCTCGAGACACTGCAGCACTCACGGCTGAGGCCCCCGCACCACTGGATTCCTTCATACGCGGTCGTCCTTCCTTGTCGCGGATCTCAAAGATACACACACAGCCGTCCTCGCCAGCGGCGAAGAGGAACCCGTCGTCGAAAGAGATCCGCAGCCGTGTGACTGGTGCACTCAGGCACTGGAACTCGATCGACTCGCCGGTGAGAGGGAACTTGAACGACCGCAACGCGCCGGGCTTGTCACTCTCAGCCGTCGCGCCAAAGAGCATGCGCTGCGAGTGCGACAGCACGATCTGGCCCAGTACGCTGTCGCAAATGAACTCCTTTGTGAGCTGAGACGATGGGAACTCGATCTCCTTGAGCATGCGGTCGTTTCCGACGGCATAGATGGCCGTGCCTTCTTTGTTGCATAATGCTGAGTAGTACGGCACGCCTTTCTGGACAAACTCGGCCTCACGCTTGGCTTCATCTAGATCCCACTGGTACACTGCTCCGTCCATGCCGGCTGAGATGATGCTCGAGTCATCGTTGTTCCAGTACAAGCACCGCACTTTGCCATTGTGGCCTCTCAAGTTGGCGACCAGCTCACAGGAAAAGAAGTTGAAGACCTGGATCGTGTTGCCGTTCACTGCAGCAAACAAGTGGCCGCCCGTGCTGAACTGGCACTCGCGACAGGCCTTGACGGCAAACTCTTTGAACGGACGGATATCGTCCATGAGAATGTTCATGAGTCGAAGCTTGTCGGCAAAGCCCACGAGCAGGTACAGTCCGGACGGGTGGCACGACACGCTGTGGGCTTCCTCGCTGAAATGCTTGGCGACTTCGCAGCTACGCTCGAGGTAATTCCACACTCGAACTGTGCGGTCGAGTCCGCAGGTCACGAGGATGGGCTTGCGCACGCACACGTCCATGCCTGTGACGTGCATGAGTCCGTTTTCATTCGGACGGTGGAACGGCGTGACCACGTACTCTACTTCGTCGTTCTTGGAGACCGTGAGTGGGTTACTAACCGAGTCGTCGCTGGGGAGTAGCCCGGAGGCTGTAGTGCCTACAGGGCCGGACGCAAGGCTGACCGAAGCCGCGTTGCCGAGGTTCGTGAGAGCAGAGCCGACACTGGCTGGGAGCCCACTGAGTCCGTTGCTGGCTTGATTGTGGTACGGAAACATGAGGAGCTGACCGCTCGAAAGTGAGACCACCACCGAGTCTTCGTTCGGGCTCACGCACAGCGTCGAGATTACCGACGGGGCATTCTCGACACGGATCTTACGCTGCAGTAGAAGCAAATCGGCGGGGTTCTTGTCGACGTGGGAGATGGTCTCGTTGTTCACCGCATACAGATACACAGTGGCGTCGTTGAGTCCACAGAGGACGCCCTTCGACGTCGAGAGGATCGAGTGGACGGGTTTGCCTTCGCCTGGTGACCCAGCGAGTCGAGTGATGAACTCGCCACCGTGGAAGAGCTGCAAGTTGCCCTCGCTCGAGCCTGCGACCAAGTAGTCGTCCCTCTGTTTGATCCAGCACTGGCTTAGAAACACCGTGTTCTCCATGCGTGGGCTGGGCATCGGGCGAAACGCGTTCTCAAGTAGACGAAAGTACCGCACGAGATTGATACCCGTGACACACACGAGCCCGGGGTCGACGTTGCTGAACGAGCACGCCGTAACAACGTGGGACCCGTGGCTGCCAGCACCATTCCCACCACTTCCTCCGCTGTTATCGAGCCCATTAGGGCCATTCAATGAGCTTACACTTGGAGCGTTTGACGCCAATCCGTGGAGATTCGCCATGGAAATGCCCGCCATGGTCACGCCGCTCACGCTGCCGAACTGGTGGCCGAGCATGTTGGAGCTGGGCGTGTTGTGGAGCCCCGCAGCCGCGGCGACGTGGAGCGGGCTCTTGATTGTCGCGACAGCTTTGCCCTTGGACCAGTTCCAGCACGTGAGAATCCAGTCCGGTGCGCCGCCTTGCGTGAGAAGAAGCTGGCCGTCGGCGCTGAACTCCATACACACGTAGCACTGGCCCTGGGTCTCAGCACTGCTCAGCACTTTGCGTTTCTTGAGCGTCTTGAGGTCGTAAATGCTCACGAGGCCTCGGTCACTTCGTTCCGCGACGGCAATGAATCGTCTACTGGACGCCATCGTGAGTGCTGTGATGCCGCTCGTGTTTTCCGTGCCCGTGATGAACTTCTGGCGCTTCTCGTCGAGCGAGTACATGATGAGGTTGTGGCCCGCCGGGTAGGCCACGGTCTGGTCGTCCACGTACACGACATTGTTGGAAACGTCGGCCTTCAGGCCGAAGATGTGGCTACAGGGTTCAATTCAAGCATTTAGTATGAGACCACGTGAGAATGAAGAGCCTACGATACAGACGCACCGATGAAGTAGGTTCACGGTGGCCATGGACACCGTTGAGCCGCCAGGTCGGTGAGATCTTCTCGCTCAAACGCAGCAGCCAAGCTCACGCTGATGAAGAATGCAGGCGTGAGGCCGACGAGTCGATGTGGAGGCGAATCGCCCACGAAACGACGCACACACAATCCAGGAGTTTCGGGTTTTCCAGGGTGTTGTTCTTAATTAATTACTTCGGTGGTCGATGTACTGGATTAAACAGATCAATGGGCCTGGCTATGTGCAATCGGAAACACATCGGGTCAACGCCATGCAAGGAATGCACTGCGGGCTGGAAGAAAAGCTTCACGAAGGCCAATACAAGTAAACGATGCTCGATGTTTCCTTCTGTATGTCACTAGGAGTGTGGTATGCATGTTCATGTACGGTATCCACGTTTAGGTTGCCTTCCAAAGGCACAAGACTCTATGTAAAAATACCCCCACGAAAGCTGAGTCGACGTCGTGGTCATTAGCATGCGAGTAGCGTGGTGGCTTCGTCCTTTGTTGCGACTTCAACTGAAGCGGCTTGCTTTGTCCGCTTTGCATTCACAGGGACGGATTGATGCTGACGCTGTCTTGACTGCGTGGGATTTGCAGGCGCCGATTTCACCTTCCGATTCAAGTGGCTCAAAAGAGACCAATAGTCGATGCCTAGACTGCTGCTGCCTGAGCCTCCTTGCTTGAGGCTTGAGCTTCGCTTGGAGTATCTGCGTAGGTCTCAATAGAAGCATCCGCTGTCGCATACTCTGGTCGTGTCCAACTCGATTCACCCGTGGCGTGATTGTAGAAGTACACATTGCCAGCGTCGTCAGCGACCTCTTCCCACGGGTCTTCAAACACCGCACCGACCTCGTCGCCTGTTCCTTCTCCTTGTACACCGTCAATAGTATCTTCTGCGGGTGATGCTCGCTCCTCTTCGAGAAGCTCCATCATCAGCTCGTTCGCTTGCATTTCGAGTGGTGGCTCGTCTCCCTTGGACACTTCTCCGGTCATTTTGTTGTAGTAGCAGATTGAGTTGTCGCTGCTATCATACGCCTCGCTCCAGTACGTAGCTGCCAGTGTGTACTTCATTGGCGCGCGTCCTTCGCGCTTGGCCACGAGATTCCAGTAGTGCCACTTGGTCCGCTCGTGGTACGAGAGCTCCTCAGGCGTCGCGTAGCTTACGCCTGGACACAAGCGACAGAAGCAACGCTGGCGAGGCACCATGGGCTCATCATCCGGCTCGATAGGGAACTGCACAGTCTCGACCTCTCCTTCTCGTTCCGGCTCCACGATCGTACATACATCCTCCATCAGAAGCAGTAGGTTCCGCATCTTCTTGATACCAAACAGCATCGGATCCATCGGCTTGAGCATGATCTCTTCGAATCGCTCTGGGAATTCCTTCATGGGCACCTTGCCACCGCATCGATCGATTACCTTGTGCACCTCCTTCTTCATCAGCTCCAGCTCCTGCGACAACTCGCCATCCTCCAAAATGCGTGCAAGCACCTGCTCTTTCTTGAGGCGCTCGCCCTCCGCAGTTTTGTCGCCGTGGTCTTCTTCAAAGACTTGCCGCCGGTTGATCTGAGCAGCAGCCGCCGCCGCCTCAGCTTCAGCTCGCGCTTTCTCTTTCTTCGCGTTTTCATCAAGCTCTTCGTCGTCATCATCATCGCCATCACTCTTCGGCGGTGCGATCCCAGCTGACGGCGGACGGTACGACTGAGGCTTCTTGATATTTGCCTTCTCCATGGGCGTGAACTCGGCTGCGTCCAGCGCCTCAATGTCCTGGATGATCTTCGCCAACGCCTGCTGCTTCTTCTCACTCTCTTCCAGCTCGACTCGTTTCAACTCGAGTCGCATTCGAGCTTCATCAGCTTGTTCCTGCACCGCTTTCAACGCCGAACGCTCCTTCTCCAGCGTACTGCGCACGTGCTCGACGATGACCAACTGCTCCATCACTCGCTTCACCACGGGGCAAATCTCGGTCGCCTTTTTCGCATAGAAAAACGCCGCTCGCACCCACGTACACACGGCGGCAAACGCTGGCGAGATCTGGTAAAGTCGAAAGTTGTTGGGTCGCAGCCGCGGGTGGTGGATCACGTGAGTGATCGAGTGAAGCGTTTGGTTGCGTACGCCTTCGCCAAACGAGTACACATCGAACAGCGGCAGCACGTACAGCGCCTTGACACTATACCGGTGGATCAAGCCTTCCTTGTCGCCCATGTGCACGTTCTCCTCGTTGCTCGACAGTAGCATGATCAGATCGTCTTTCGTTGGGCGGTACATCTTGCCGTTCAGATAGAAGTTCGTCGTGAAGTTGAGCAAGATCGCAAACGCCTCCAACAGCGACAGGTACACTTCGTCCAGAGTCGACGTGCGAAGCTTGTACCAGTCCATGACGTCACACTGGTTGAGTCCTTCGACGGCTTGCTTGTACTTGCGTTCAAGGTGTTGCGAGTCTTGGTACTTCCAAAAAATTTCCAGTTTGACTTGCATCTCTTGCTCTTTCGCGGTCTTGTCATCCAGTTCGTCTTGTAGCTCCGCCACCTTCCGAGTCTGTGCACGAGCGTCGCGTTCCACTACTTCGACGTCATTACGAAGCGCTTCGTAATCCTCACGCTGCGCGTTGACAATCTTGGTCGCTTGGGCGTGGTCTTCAGTCGTTTTCTGGAGAATCTCAGTGCCAACAACGAGGTTTTGGGTCTTCGCCAGCATGCGCACAATCGACTGGACGAATGCATCGCTTGCGTCTACACCCTCAGGTAAATTCGGCAACATACCAGCAACCATAACAGCGTACGGCGTCTTGAACTTGGGTGGCAACAGATCCATTTCGAGCTCTCCGCTGACGTTCTTCGTGACAGCAAAGTACTGGATGAAGGTCGCGGTAGCAAGCTGTGTGCTGGCCTTACTGAGCCATGCGACGCGTTCACCGTGGACCCACTTGCCCAGCCGCACCAGTGGCTCGCCTTCCGCTTGCTTCGTGATCAGCTTGCCTTCTCCGTGCATCTCGTCGTTCGCAAACGGTCCTTCGTAACGATCCCCGTTGGCAAACGTGAGCGAGCCCATGCCCTGGCGACGCGTGTTCTGGAACTCGCCAGCGTAGCTCCGCTTGTCAGCGAACTCTATCATACCAGGCCCATTCAAGTAGCCTTCGGTAAAGATACCGATGATCCGATCACCCGTTGCTAGCGTACGAACACCCTCGCCGTCCCACTTGCCGTGCTTGAAGTATCCTTCGAACCGTGAGCCGTCGTCATAAACCATCTCACCGTGACCGTGATACAGATCCATCTCCCAGTATCCTTCGTAAAGTTCGCCAACGTCGAAACGCTCAATGCCGTACCCTTGTCGCTTGCTTTCCAACCACTCGCCCACATACTCGCCCTTCGAGAAAGCGTAATTCATCTTGAGCGTGCCAAACCCGTGGTACTTGCCAGCACGCACGTCGCCGATATATTGGTGCCCCTCAGGCGTCGTGACCTGGAAATTCGAGCCAGTTGCCGTGAAGGGCGAGAAGAAATTGTCCACGTCTTCACCTTCCCACACAGTACCATCGTGGAACGTGAATTTCCCCCAGTGGGCCTCCGTGAAGCGCGTTTTGGACGGCACGGCATCGACCGAAGCATCGTACGACGTGTCGTTGACCCACGGACCTTCGTAAACCGAGCCTTCGTTGTACTCAATACGCACGTTGCCGCGTATGTAGCCGTCCTGGAAGTCACACTCGAGTCGAATGTAGCTGTGCGGTAACTCACGGAGCGTCGGTCGGTTCTTCTTTTTCTTTGGTGCCATGAGAATGACCTCTTCAGTCGCATCGTCGTCTTCTGCTGCCTCCAATGCGTCTTCTTTTTCTGCAGTCGACTCGCCAGATGCTGTAGGCTTGGGCTTGGGCTTTGGACGGCCAACTTCTTCCTCTGCGACTGCTGCTAATAGATCTTGACCGCCGCCAACATTATCGCCCACCTCAGCGCCGTGTGGGTCGTCTTTCAGGTACTCTGCGTCTGCAGACTTTCCCTTGATGAACCGCTCGTGCATCTGCATGTCGTGGTTGGCAATCAGCAGAGAAGGCATCTTGACGACGATATCCGCGACCAGATCCGTGGACTCGGCTTCCAATATAGCGGCTTTCGTGCGGGCAATATCACCTCGGCTCTGCTTCTTGGTCAACGCAAGGGCGGCTTCAACCGCGAGATTTCGGCGCTTCAACACGGCAGCTTGTTGCTGTCGCAGCTTGGTGAGCTCGAAGCGTTCATCGTCGTCATCTCGTTTCTTGCGGAAGCTCTCGACTTCTGCGAGGTGCAGTACCTGCAGCCTTCGAAGCTCGTCCTTCAGCGCTTGCAGTTGCCATCGTCGAGTTTCAATCATCGCGTCCCATGCATCCAGTTTCGCGACTTCATCGATAGCACGGCGCATGAGTTTGCGTAAATCTTCCTGGTAGTTGTCGAGAATGATCTTGTGGGTCGCCATGATAGACTGGCTCTTTGCGTGCGTCGACTGGATGACAGTGCCCAATCGATTCATGCGCACGACTTGTTGTGTGAACGGCACAAACGCCTTCTCGATGACAGTCAACCGCTGGATCTCCGCCGTCATTTCTTCGATCCGCTGTGTCGACGTCGTGATGAGCTGCTGCAGATTCGCTTGCACCTGGTCGAGTGTCTTCTGCGCCTTCTTCTTTTCCCGCTTGAGCGACTGCTTCTGCCACTCTTCCTCGGTCGTCTTCATGCGCTTGGTCTTGAGCGCAATGTAATCCTGGAGCTCTTTTTCTTCGTGCCGTAGTTTGTCGAGCTGCGTGTTTGTTTCTAACCGGAACGCATCCAAGTCATCGTGCAAGATCTTGATCGTGGTGAGCACTGCTTCTCGGCGAGCTACATTCAGCTCAGGCTCAGCAAAATCCAGGCCGTACAGCTCAGCAGGCGGCGTGTACTTGTTCTTCTCAGTGCGCTCTCGATCACGGGCGTTTGCCTTGAGGTTCTTCTGATGGATAGCTCGTGCTCTGCCGAACCATTCCGTTCTCGCGTCTTTGTATTTGTTCTCCAAGAACACCTCTTCCGCGATCGCAGCGTTCATCTCTGCGTCTGGTTCTTTCAAATCGACAGCTTTCATACGACCAACGTGGCGACGGTCTTTCCGCATACAATACTGCCGCGAAATGTTGAAGATCTCCATGAACAGCTCACTCTGTTCCTCCTCCACCGTTGGTTTTGGGATCGAACAACGCCAAATGTGGTAGCGCAGTGCTCGCTCTGACGCACACACTTGCCGACACGACTTGAACGGACAGATCAGCGGCACTGCATGCTCTCGAGCGACGTGTTCGTGAACTTCCGATACGCTGCCAAAGCCTGCGTTGCCGCAGATCGTACAGGTCAGCTCACGCCGCAAATCCATCGCTGCTGCATCTTCACGCTCCATCTCGGATCGTTCGCGTTTCTCGAGCTCCTTCGTGTCTGGTGGAGGTGGAACAAGAGGCACAGCAGTACGGTAACTCACATCCGTCAGCAAATCGACCGGCAGCGCCATGTAGACGCTTGCCAAGCCTAAGCCTTTCCTGTTCTCCGCACCAACGCGCACGCGAAGTGTTGCTTCACACTGCTCGAGGATCGGCCAGAGCGTCGTTGTCGAGGGTGGAGGCGACAAGCCGTCGACTTCACCGTTCTCTTCCGCGCTAGTGATGAATGATTTGCCCTTGATGTCCTCGTTCGCCTCATCTCGCCACTCGACAATGTACTGCGTGATGGTCGCACCGTTATCAGGTGGCGCTTCCCACGAAATCTCGATCGCCTTGCCTGCTCGCCATTTACGGAATGGGATCTCAGCTGCAGCGGCCTTTGCTGCTGCAGCTGCCGTGATGTCAGCAACAGTTCGCGGCTTCTTTCCACGCTGAAGCGCCTGGAACTGCTTGTGCTTTTCCAGTACCGATGCTTCGACCAGCTTGATCTTCTCTTTCCGCTGGTCTTCGATGTACAGAACTTCGGCCACCATCATATCGTACACATCCAACGAGAGGATCTCGCAAGTGTACCATATTTCGTCGTCGTACTCGACTTCAAATTGGCCGCCGACGCGAAGGAACTCGAGCGGAGTCTTCGTGGACGCGAGAAGCTGAACCTCCGCGACGACTTCGGGCACTTGCTGCTGAAGCTCATGGAGCTGCTGGCCTTGCGCTTGAAGCTCGCTCTTCTCCTTTGCGATCAGCTCGTTCACGCGTTGTTCCTCTACAAACAAAAGTGCCTCTTCCTTCTCTCGCAGTGTGATCTCGCTTTGAGATCGCGCGTAGAACACCTGCGTCTTCTCTTCCAACAGACTCAACTCGGCGTGGCGCTTGGCGTGCCCTCGCGCTCCTTCCATCGACCGCATCGTGTTCAGCGTGCCTTGACGAGCCAGGATCTGTGTTGTCAATCGTTCTTCTCGTTCTTGTTGCTTCATAGCTTTCACCAGCTGCAAGCTCTTGAACTGTGCTTCAATAGAATTCCGCTCGAGCCAATTGCGCTGCGACTTCTTTCCTCCGGCACGCCCACTCAGGAAATGAGCGACGCCCCAGCCGTGAGGCACTTTCTTTGTGGTCTTCATGTTCACTTTCTTCAGTCGGTTCTCACGTGCATAGCTCACATCGGTTGCGAGTGTGCGCTTTTGAAACACGCCGTGGACAAGTGACCAGCCTTCTGACGGACAGAATGAACAGCCTCGAAGCTGCTCAAAGAAATGTTCGCGCGCGACGATATGCTGCTCTTCGAACGTCTTGACAAACTCCACTCCGCCGAGGAATCGTGCTATCTCATGCATGCCTTTCTTCTCGAGCATTCGCGCCATGGGCACACGAGTCACACGTTGGAGCCACCGCAACGGGTAATGCACGAGCATGTCGATCACGCGAACCGGAGGCATCGGCATCATGCCGTCTTCGAAAGCCCCCTGGCCTTTGAACGGCTCAGGTATGAGCCGCAGGACTGCTTGATGAATTTCTTGGCGGCGAGCCAGGAATCGCTGGAATCGGTTCACGATCTTATGGATCTCGAGTGGCTCATCGGTGAGTCCTTGGCGGGGCACGTACAGCGGGCGTACAAAATGTAATTGGACGAGCACGTTCGCCATGCGTGTGTTCGCGTACTTGAACGACTTCAGGATACGCATCAACGCTTGCTGACGTCGCGCTGCGTTGACGCCTTGCAGCTCCAGTTCCGTTTGAATTCGCATCCGCGCGAGATACACTCTCGCAGCACACTGGATCACACGGGCTGCATTGAACCGCTTTGCCTCCTCCTCGATACTCTTCGCGTACGCCTCCAGTTGGTCGCGCCAGTGCTGACTGATCTTCTTAGATCTGCCAATGGAAGTCGCTTCAAACGTCAGATCCGGGACGCGTTGGAGCACTTTCCTCGCTGCCTCGACCTTGGTCGCCGGTAGCATCAACGGGAAAAACTCGAGCTCGCCGTCGACGTCCAGTTTCACTTGCGCGATGTCTTCTTTGATACCTAGAACAAACGCAGTTTCGCCGCATCGTGGGTGGCCACGCAGCACAACACGGACGGCGTTTCCTGGCTGCACGAGCTGGTCAGCTTTTTCTTTTTCGGTCACTGTATCGCTCATGATGCTTTCAAGATCTTGAAGAAACTTGCGTGCTGTGTCGGACTTCTTGAGCACTCCCAGGGACGGCCGTGCCTTGAGCAGTGACTTGATCTTTGACGGGGATGCTGGAGCTGACTGGTCTGAAGGCGAGGGACTGGACTCTGCCTTGATTGCTCGCTCAGCTTGAATGTTTGTCTGCACGCGGCTCCGCACAACATCGAAGAACTGCTTGAGCGTGCTGAAGTCTTCGCGCACCTCACGAAACACATCTCGAATATCTGTGAGGAACGTGGCAGGATCGAGTCCAAAGAACGACAGGAAACTTCGCAGGGGGCGTTGAGTTGATCTCATCTTCGCACCAAGCGTTCGGAGGATCTGTCCTTCGACAGCTCGTCTCGCTAGGATCTCCATTCGAGTGAGGTAGCTCCGCCGCAATGCCGCAGTGCGTCGTCGGGACATGCGACCACGATAGACAGCTTGGAGTCGAACGGCATAACGCTGCTGCCGTAACAGCTCTCGCTTGTCTTTAAAATGTTCTCTCGCGATGTACCCTCTCGCATGCCGCTGGATCTCGATCGCGGCTAGTTGCTTCTGCTTCTCACGCTGGATTCGCTCGAGCTGCCGTTGCCGAGCCTGTGCGCGGACGATCTCTTGCATCTCGATCTCTTGCTGCTTCTTCATCAGGATACGGGCACGTCGCATTTCGATGTAAAACGAACGCGCTGCCACTCCACGCCACATGCGCTGCAGCGTGATGATCATGTCAAGCTCGCGGTTGTACGTGCGCATCAACTCCTCTTCTGCAGCCATTGCATCGCACTCGCGCTCTGCCCGTAAATACTCGCGTAGTCTTGCCTTGCGGCCCACCATTCGCAGAATCGCTCTCGCCAAGCGACACCGCCACGCTGTTTCGATGAGCACCGTCGCCCATATGAGCTGAAAGTAGTGGTCTTCCACCTTTCGCCGTGTCGAGTGGCCCCGCCAAAATGCTTGCAGTCGTGTTGCGCACGAATGCATGTACTTTCGCAGCCGTGTGTACGCGACCCACTGTGACAACGCATAGTGTACGTTCGCGTTCTCAAGTCGCGCGCGCCAGCGCTTACGGAAAGCGATTACGTATGCTGTGAAATCCGCCCACGCAGTGAAGGTCCGGATAAGCGAAGCATTCATAAAGAACGCCAACGCGCGGCGCTTGCGTTGCCGCTCGTCGATCTGCTCCTGTGTGAACTCGAACCACGTTTCAACGGCACCCACGAGCTGCCGCTGCATCAAGCGAGCCGCCACTCGTGATGAAACACTCTTGAGATGCTGGATCTGGTCGTGGTGCATCTTCCATCGTAGCCAGCACTTGGTCTGTATGGAATTCGAGAACTTGAGCAACGCGCGACGCTTGGAGCGCTGCTCGTCGATGAACTCGCGCCATCCGAGCCACGTGCGATACAAATCTCGATTCACCATCTTACGCAGCAAACGCCGGTGCTTCTCCCGAAGAGTCTTCTGCTGCCGCACATTCTGACACCATTGCCGGAAAGACCAGTGAAGAAGGCTCTGCTCACACAAACAAATCAATCGTCAAGACTGCGTGTCTGTCTTCAAAAGACGTGGAGAATAAATGAGGTACCCCGGATAGAATCGACAGGCTTGCTCTCAACAGGAAGCGTTTCTGCTCGACCATGAATTCGCGCCACAGCCGAATTACGACACGCTTGGCCTTGTAGTTTGCCTTGGCCTGCAATCCAAAATGAAGCGCCACACAAAATCAGCCATGAGCCTGTGAGACTGCACCAATCCATAGATACGTACCGCGTTTTCCAATTGGCGAGCAGAGTTGTGGGTCTCGAGCTCGACGGCGGTGAGAAAGACGTGAACGAGGAGCTCTCGATGGCGTTGCTGCGCTTGCGTCCACTTTGCCCACGCCTCCAGTACACGCGGCAGCGACTGGCACTTCCAAAATCCGATCGCTCTCTTGGCTTTTACCGTTTTCTTCTGTACGTGAGCTCGCCAAGCAGAAAACACTCGCCCAATAGTCTTCTCGCCCCAAAAGTTCAGAGCCTTAGAAGCGCGATGCATCGCGTTGGCTTGCTCGCGATCATACCGGATCTCAGCAACGTGATGCTTCCATATCGTGAACGTCTTGAGCACGATTTGGTTGGTCCAGTAGCTGGTCGCCTTGCGAATACGCCGCTGCATGAGCTTTTGCCGCCATAGATATTGAAGATAGATGACTGCTTTCGTTGCTTGCTCCCGAATAAACTTGTACCGTTGGCGGCAAATAAATCCACGAGCGATACGCTGAATATCCGTAGCTGCACAGAACTCGTGCCACGCCTGTGCTTCTTTCTCTTGTGCCTTCCATACAGCACGCGCACGTGATCGGAACCGTACTTGGATTGAACTGGCAGCACGTCGACGCTTCGCCTCTTCCACTAACGCCACTTCTCGATGTCTCGCTCGCTGGCTGAACTCTGGATCAACTGCTGCGATACCTCGAAAATGAGAGTCAGGGTCCTCGATAATGTCCACACCGTAACGTTGTTGACGCGATAAACTGGTCAACGGCGTCGAAAAAGCAGATGCGGGCGGTGTACGTGACGCGTCGTCTCGTAAAGCTCTGGCCAAGTGAACAGTCTTAATCTGGTCGCACTGGTCAACGTTCAATGAGCAGATGTACGGGCAGCTGGACAGAGGATGGTCGATAGCCTTATGCGTGAGCCCTGGACACTTGGTGAGGGTGAGCGTCTCCAGTCGATGTAGTCGAGCTCGGCCGAAAAGTGCCTGGTACCCGCTGTCGTTGAGTGCTTCAGCCCCAAAGCCCATCAGTGATAGATAAGTGAGACTGGAAGGAACGTTCTGCAATCCCTTGGATGTCACGTTGCCGCCGCCTCCAAACGAGCCGGATAGTCGTAGCTCCACGAGAGACTGCATCACAGCCAGTGGAAACAGCGCGAGATCGTCCACGGCGCCACATTCTTGGATATCGAGTACCTTCAGCACCTTGTTGGTCGTCGCTATATTGGCCAGGACTGCACGAGTGATCCCGCGCTGGCGCCGACATCGGAGCTCGTAGAGAGATCTATTCGCCTTCACGAGCTTGACGAACACTGACCCTGAACACTCCCCGATGTTTGAGAGATTGATCGACACGAGCGGCGCGACGCTTGACTTCGATGCTAACGACGATGCAGCGACCAATGCTTCAACGGTGGCCTGTCCAAGGCCTGGGCAATTAGCAATAGCGAGCTGCTTCAACGGCTTGATACACTGCCTGGTCGGCGACTTGAGTTGCAGTCCGTCGTAGAGGAGAAGCGTTGACATGCCGTGGTCTGTGAGCCTTGAGCAGCCCGATACGTCGAGTTCTTCGAGATGAGCAAGACTGGCCAGCGCGATAAGCGACTTGTCACACAGGTTAACACAGCGAGCAGCTCGAAAACTGGTCAAGAAGGGACACGACGCTGCGATAAAGCAGCAAGCGAGGCTCGTCAGGCGTGGGCAGCCGGAGATGTCGAAGTGCCGCAAGTTGTAATACGCCGTCGTCGCACGGTTGCCGTCGAAACTGGGGACGTTTGCTAGAAACTCAAAACACGCATCGGTCAGATTGGTGCAGTTGCTGAGATTGAGCTCTTCGAGATGCATGGGCTGAAGAACGAAGAGTTGCTTGACTGTAGAGTCGGACACGCGATGAACACCACGCACCGTGAACGTGCGCAGTATTGCTCCGTTTGCCTTCACGAATGCCTGGATGGCGTGGTCGGTGAGCAACGCGCACTGGTCGAGTCGTAGTCTTTCGAGCTTGGGCGCCATCTTGGCTATTCGCAGCACGCCAGCGTCTGTCACTCGACTACAGGACGAAATGTCGAGGCTCTTCAACCGCGTAAACGCCACCAGACAAGCACCGAGAATGTCATCAGTGAGCGCGTCGGTCTCAGCCAGCGAAAGCGTCTCTACAAGCGGACAGCGTTGAGCTATCGCCGAAACCACTTGTTTCTACAAAGAAAGAAGACACACAATGAGAACAATAGTCGAGATCCAACGCAGTTTCGTAGCCCCCACGTACTGAAACACGCTCGAACCGGGAGAGATTCAGTGTTTCCACGCGGCTGCAATTCTCGAGTAGGAAGTGGACATCTACAAAGCAGGCGAAATACCATGAGTCACAATGTCCGGAGGTAACCAGCAATTCAATGAGACCAACACGTACCTCGGTGAGGAAGCTTGCAATCGAGGCCGCGCAGGTTGAGCTGCTTGCACTTGGTGGATAGTTTTGTCGCGATCTGGTCGCTCGCGCTGCTCTCCACCACAGCACACAGACACGCCCAATCGCTCAAATCCACGCTCTCGCGCCCGACAAACGAGTTGTCCTCGAAGAAAACCGAGTCCGGGATCGTCAGCGCCGCGTTGGTTCCTGCACCGAAGCGCCGCACGCGCTCGGCCGTGGCAGCTCGTCCACTGTGTTGATTGCTTGCATCCATATCATTTGGTGTGTCGCCGGCTCGGAGACTGTCTCAATCACTGTAGCAATCAGTACATGAAGTCCACAGCGACTCCTTCCATTAAAAAGATACGTACGACTGACACTCGTGTAGCAATTGATGCAGCAACGCCTTGTCCTTCGCAGCTCCACTTCGCGCTGGACTCGTACTCGTTAGCAACGGCAGCGAGACCGTTTCTGTAGCGCGCAGCAGCTCGTCGACGATAGTCGCGGTCTTCCTCTTGCGTGGTGGTGACAACAGCTCCGTTGAGGCGGGTCGTGGACGTCCACTGGTCGCCTTACCAGCACTCTGGACAGGAAGAACTGGAGGATAGGACTCGCGCCTTCCGCGGAACATGTGAAGGCCGTCATCTGGAACCTTCTTCGCCGCTCCTGCACCTGCGACGGGCGGCACCTCGAACACGCTGGGTTCGATCCACGAACTGAATTGCTTCTGTTCGTCTGGAGGCAACGAACCCATGGCGCGCTCTTTGTATGGCGCTGGGTCTACGACGATACCGTTGCCTGGAGCGCGGCGCTTCTTGCCCAATACTGCAGGAGAGCGCAGTGCATCTGTGCGCGAATCGCGAGTCTCCCGAGAGAAGTGATCATTCGAGAGATTGGCTCGCCGTGGAGCGATCGCGGCCGCTGAATCGACGTCACTCTCACATTGACGAGCATGGGATGTGGCCGCATATACAGGAGACTGCTCGCTGTGTAGCGCGAGGTGGAAGTTGCGCTTCTTCATGGAGCAATACCGGAGCCAAGAGCACTAGTCATCTGTCATTTTGCAGCCTACGTCTTCATTTTTGGCTGGGATCTTCTCAGCTCGCGGCTCAATTTTCGCGCCTTTTCAGAGGATTTATCTTATTGGCTAAATACCGTCCTTATGGCCAGAGCCGAGTAGGATATGTCACAAACTTGCAGACGGAACGTCTTATGATACAGTGTGTGGCAGATCCTCCAGTCCCACATCATACCTTCTCGGCCTTATGGCTAAGATCAAGTGTAGTATCTGTTCTAATCAGTGTGAAAACTGATTTCCGGGGGACAACCCCGGATCTATTTCACATTTATTTCTGAACTCGGACTGTTTTTGGTTAGCTTGCTAGCC
>JAADWY010000547.1:0-22060 GCA_023336355.1 Pythium dissotocum
ACATTTCCGTAAATCAGGGCTGATATTAACGCAGTAATACAGCCAGTCTCAATGAACCACCGCACCGTACGACACAACAAAGAAGGTTCATGTGAGTCGAGGGGCTTCGCCCCAGCAGCAGCACCGTGATGCTCTCTAGTAATAAACCAATTTATACGGAGTCACTTCACGGTGCGAGTTTTGCGAAGTAGCATGAGACGACGCGATATGAGTTATGTATTCGGCTACGACCGTGTTTGAATATTCGCAAAGGTCCCGAGTTTTGGTTGCTGCTGAAAATGTTACTTGAAGCACACCAACGGAGAAGGAAGGTTGTGTGTGTGACGGGAGGCACTTCTTCGGAGATGATTCCACCGACGTGGCCCAATATGCACCCACACCACCACTTGACCAATTTTACTCATTTCAGCAGGAAGAGAGGCAGAACGACCGGAGGCAGCGGGGGGGCCCCTCCCAGGAGGGGGTGATTGCGAAGGTCGCGCTTGCGCACCGTAGCAACACGGGGTCCGCGCCGCAGGTCGCTCTGCCGGAATAAGGCTCAGCACGCCGACGGCCAGATCCTAGAATCTAAACCTACGCGAGGCTCGTGCCGACGGCGTGTCGGCACGAACATAGCGCTACCCACATTTTACAGTTCGGATGTGTGCTTGCGTGTAGGCTCAACATGTTCACAAACTACAGACCTGTTTGGAATTGAGGGACTTCGCCCCAGCAGCAACATCGTGATGCTCTCTAGTTGTATGTACCCACTAGTAGGAGGTTGTCTGTTCTTCCTCTAGTTCCTCGATGCGAATGAGCACGAAGCCGCGAGAGGTCGGCAAAGCTTGTAGAGATCGAGTGGTCGGACATTGTTTAGTGGTGAGCTGCTGAGGAGGCAAATACTTGAATGACGGCTGTCCCTTAAACGCCCGCATAGGCGAAGAGGATCAAACTCGCGACCATGAGGAACATGCCCGCGAATGTAGAGAAGGCTACCAAGCGAATGTTTTTGCCCGCAAACTTGTACGCTGTCGGGAAGAGTTCCTTGACGCAGATGCAGACCATGATACCGCACACAATGCCAAAGAGAATGCCTTCGGACACTGGGTTCATGCCGTCGCCAATCGCCAGCCACGCGAGAATACCACCGACAGGCTCAGCCGCAGCTGAAATGAAGCACCACATGATGCCCTTCCAGCGGCTTCCGGTCGCAAAGTAGATCGGCGCTGCGACTGCGATGCCTTCAGGAATGTTGTGGAGACCGATGCCGATCGCGAGCGAGAAGCCCACACTCGAGTCGTGGAGCGAGCCAACGTACGTGGCGATACCTTCAGGGATGTTGTGGATACCAAGAGCAAGCGCACTCAATAGACCCATGCGGTTTAGCGCCAGCCGTGTGTCTTTCTCCAGCTTCTCAGCCGCCGCTGTCGCCGCAGTCTGAGCTTCCAGTGTGCTGAGAGACTTTGGTCCGTCGTCCTTTACGTGCTCATGGCGATCCATCGTCACACCGAGGTTTTCGAGGTTATCGATCTCAAGCGCGTCGTGGGTTCCTGGAGCGAGCTTGTGCACGATCATGTCGACGCCGTAGATCAACATAATACCAGCGGCAAAGCAGAACGTCGCGCAGAGCCAGCCGTGGCCAGCGGCAGTGCCTTCTGTCATGGTCGGAGTCTTGATCCCCTCTGTGAGCAGCTTAACCGACTTGCCGAAGATCTCAACGAGAGAGATGAAGATCATGACGCCACCAGAGAAGCTGAGTGCAATGGCCAAGCTGATCGGGTTAGCAAGGTGCACGAGCCGCTTGCTGAAGACCACACTCCCGCCCAGTACGGTGGCGAAACCGGCAGCAATACACAGGGCGAAAGCCACTCCGACGTTGTGACCTGTCGCGACACCCATGACACTGAGAGGCTCGTGAAGTAGCGAGGAGAAGTAGGGCTTAGAAGACAGCCGCTGCTGGAATACCGAGAAGATTTTGGAATGAGAAGAAAGAACCCAGGCATCACGGGTAACCCCGCCCGCTCCCAGTGACTTCACTGAGCCTAAAGAGGCAAGGCCGCAAGCATCTTTACAAGATCGTTCGCGTCTTCGCGAGTCGTTTATAAAGCGTTGCTCCTGAGCTGCTGTCGGATCTGTTGGGCTGGGCATGAGCTTGACGTTACGTAGTTGCCCCTTAAGATCTCAAGCTCGGGTATGCGTGGCGCCTCGAGCCAATCAGTTGCCACCACAGAAGCATCAACCAATGAGACTGGTCGCCTAAGAACAGACTTGCAAGTGTGGGTCATTTCACTGCACTCTCTTTCCACGACTATTATCGATTAAAGCGTTCACGTGTCAGCGATTCTTCGAAGAAGTAAAAATAGAGCGAACTCTTTCGTGCTTCTCCGGCTTCCACGGTCACGCACTCCTCAGAGAGGATTGAGGTTTCAGGACAGAGCGATCCGATTCTGATCAGCAAGGCAGCGTTGTGGGACTATGGCTTTCTGAATATTCCGCGGCTTTTATTTGGTTTTGTAATGTTCAATTCTCGTGCGTAACGGGAAAAATGGATACATTACCATCACTCTGTATCACTGAGATGTTCGAAAAAAAGCGAAAACATTCGACCCCCCCCCCCCAACTGAATGAAAAACACTGGGCAATCACATTGATCAAAAGAAACTCATCTACATCTACTGTAACAATTTACACGAGACTGACAAACGTGTTGCGTACGAACGCCCTTGCGCTTAACCGCGAAGAGCGCGGTATGGCTTTGGTGCTGGTGCTGGAGCTGGAGCAGGAGCTGGGGCTGGCTCCGGCGCCGACGCAGGCGATGGGTCCGATGGCGAGTTGTTGGTCACAGTCACTGGACCTGGGCCGCCGTTAGTGCTGGTCACAGACACTGGGCCCGGGCCGCTGTTGGTGTTGGTCACCGTGGTGGATGGCGAGCCGACAGTGTTGCTCACATCCACGGACGGTGGCGAGACGTTGTTGCTCACGCTCACTGACGGTGGTTGGACGTTGTTGGAGACATCGACCGACGGTGGCGACACGTTGTTGTTCACATTCACGGACGGCGGTGACATGTTGTTGTTCACGTTCACCGATGGCGACGTCACTTCGTTCTTGACGTTCACCGACGGTGGGGAGACCAAGTTGTTGAAGTTGAGCGATGGTGGGTTCATCTGGTTGTTGACGTTGATCGAAGGAGACGCCATGGCGTTGTTCACGTTGACGGACGGCGGCGTCATGGCGTTGTTCACGTTGATGTTGGGTGGGCTCACAGCGTTGTTCACGTTGACGTTGGGAGGGTTCATGGCGTTGTTAACGTTCACGTTTGGAGGGGTCATGGCATTGTTGACGTTGACGGACGGAGGCGTCATGGCGTTGTTCACGTTGACGTTGGGAGGGTTCATGGCGTTGTTAACGTTCACGTTTGGAGGGGTCATGGCATTGTTGACGTTGACGTTCGGTGGCGTCATGGCGTTGTTGACGTTGACGTTAGGCGGAGTCAGGTTGTTGGCAACGTTCACGTTTGGTGGGTTGAGCAGGTTGCTCAGGTTGATCGATGGCGGCGTGATCGAGTTGCCAACGTTCACCGACGGTGGCGTCAAGCTGTTGCCCACGTTGATAGCCGGTGGGTGAACGTTGATCGGTGGCAGGTTGATCGACGGCATGTTGATTGACGGCATGCCAATGGATGGCATCGAAGGCTTCAAGTGCTTGGCAGCCAGCAGTGGAGCCAGCAAGAGACCGAACGTCTGCTGCTCGGCAGCGGCCTGCTGAGAAAGAACAGCAAGCGAGGCGACAGCGAGGATGAGCGAGAGCTTGACCATTGTTGGCGTTGGGACGGGAGATTGTTGGTTGCTGGCTGTGAGGCAAATGCTGGAATGAGAAGACTGGAAAGCAAGTCAGAAGTAGGTCGCTACCGTGGCCACCATCCCTCGCCGTCTCAGAGTATGGCAAGGATCGGAGACCGATCCAACGGACATCTGGGCTTGCCTTGGATACCATCCTGTCGATGTCCACTTCATCTCAGCCAGACAAGCACGAAAGCTATTAAAACCAGGAGAAACGGTTCGACGCGACCACCAGGATGGCCACAATCAAGGTAGTAACGCCCTATACTGGTAAGCGCCAGCCTCGTAGCATGTGGCGGCATGAAGGACGCTTATTGGTCTGGTGGAGAGTAGGACAGATGGGCATCAGAGATACAATCGGGTCGAGTCGTCTCTGCCGCAGACGTCTGCAAAGTGCGACATAATCTCTGCATCGATGGAGAGCTGACGTACTAAGTCACTAGCAATGTACACTGGTGGTCTCTCCGCGTGCTACATGTAACCCTTCCAATGACTTGGGTCGGATTCGAGACGCACAAGTCCATTATACTGCTTGGCAAAGCGTGCGTCGCCACGTGCTCCGTCTGACGTGGTGATCTAGCTCACGCTACCCGCAAGGGCGTCAGAGCAACACATTCTCGCTCACTTCTCCTTTATGGCAGTTGACTTCCTGCACTTGGAGACGAATGGCTCCTACAGACCACATTCAAGGTCTAAGCCATACACATCAAATTTGAGGCCAACCACACACAGCAACTGCTACTTTAGCTTCTACAGCACGTGCAAACAGTCTTCTACCTCTTTCGGGACCGAAGTCTCGCCACAAGGTCACCCAGCCCCCGGTCAGGTTTCCACAACACTCACACACGCCCTTCACCACCAATAATGACACAGAACAGATCCCATCTGCCTTTTGACCAGAGCCACTTATCGCCTGTTGCGACTTGTGGCTGTTGCAAAGCAGCAAGAGGGCAGCCGTTTGTTGTTGAGGTGAGAGTCATACCTTCTATAACGAACATAGCATCTGCATGTTGAAGCTAATACCTCTATGAATGGATGCATCCACACACTCGTTTGTTGAGCCTCTCCGAACAATGTGGCTGTGCCTCTGAAAACCTCAAGTGGTCGTAATCCAACTGGCACACTTATGGAGCACGGTGCTCAAGCCGCTCGATGGAGAGTGCAGTAAGCCACCTCCTGGATGGTGGACAGTCGACTCGATGGAACACAACACCAGCCTAACACTCAGTCCAATCGGCCTCAGCAAACCAGCAGTGCTTTGCTCTGGATCTGAACAGGAACACCCCAAGCGGAATACCGTACAACTTTGTCGTCATTCTTCTATTTCCTCTCACGCCAACAGCATTGGTACTGTATCCACTCGTCCACCATGGTCTCCATCAAGGCATGTCTCGTCCTCTGTGTCTTCGCACTCACCACTAGCACCGCGTACGCCCAAGATACTACGATCACCGCCACACGTCCAAAGCTGCGCTCGGCGGATCACATCAAGCGCCAGGCTCAAGCCGTTGATGCCAGCAGCGCAGTCAACGCCCAGGTTGGAGCCGCCATCGGTGCAAACCTCGCCAGTAAGGTCATCCCAGGCGTCGTGAACAACGCACAGAACGATCCACAGACCGCAGCAATGGGCGCGCAACTGTTTGGCGACATTGGCGCGGGCGTCGGCGGCGGTATCGGCGTTGGTGTTGGCAGTGGCCTTGCCAACAAGGTCGTTGGAAGCCCCGACGATCCGAACGCCGGGTTTATCAAGAAGAAGATCGCGTCCTTTGGCCAGAACATTGCGTCCAGTATCGGCGCTGGTGTTGGTGCCGGTATTGGAGGCGGCGTTGGTGCGGGTCTCGCCAACAAGCTCATCCAAGGAGGCTCCACGGAGACGGCGAACGCCAACGCCCAAGCTACTGCCAAGGATATGACCGCACGCGGAGCAAGCGCCGGTATGGCGGGCACTGGTACAGGACTCATCTCACGCCTTGGCGTCAAGATCGGAAGTGGCATCGGTGGTTTTGCAAACAAGAAGATCGTGAGCGCCATTGGCGTCGCGTCTCCTAGTACACCAGCTCCACAGGCGATGCCACAGGCTATGCCACAAGGAATGCCGCAGGGTATGCCGCAGGGTGCTGCTCCCGGTCCAGTTGCCGGTGGAGGGGTCACCCAAGGCGAGGCAGACTTCAGCAGCCTCACTGGAGGCCGAAGCGATGTGGTCGCCGGCGTTGTTCCGGGCACCCAGCTCAACGAGCAAGGCATTCAGCAACAGTAAGTAGTAGCCCCATAGCTACGGAAGTATCACAGCATGAGTCGATAAGTGTTCGTAGTGTATTGTAGTGTAGTGTATGTAGTCGGCGTGAGTCGATGAATGGAACCGCGTCTCTTCTTGTACGGCAAACCATGGCGAGCACGTTTAATTGGATACGGGGTTGCGGCTTTCGACGTACCGAATGCGCCTTCGTTGTTCACGGTTACTGTTGATACTCAATTTATTCCAGATGATACTCACAGTCGGTCTCTCTGCATTCCTGCCCGACTTCGCATCCCTCTCTTTCGAAGCGTTCGGCTTCGTGGTGCGTGGAGGTGGCAGGACCGTCGTAGGTTGAGTCGAGGGTGGGGCAGTTGAAGGAGCCTTTTTTCGGAGCCCGTGACGGAGTGGGTGATGGAGAGCTCTGAGCGTCTTGGATATGATGACCAGCTTTGGCTCAGTCGATTCGATCTGAGACCACGTGAACTTCCAGGGATTCGTTCGTCCGTGAGATAGTGAGCTTGGGCTTGGAAACGCTGATCTTCCGGCGGGTCATGTTGACTTTGACAACTGCTTCTACAGGGTGTGCGAGCAATCTCAACTGCTTCTTTGTCGATCTGGCGAGTATCACTGCAGAATCATCTAACTGTATATCATAGCCAGGTGTCCACTACGCAAACGCCCTACACCACCAAAAAATGATACCAAGCAGATCTCGTAGACACTCCATTTTTTGTCTGATGTGAATTGTGGGCAGCCGTTTGTTGTTGAGGTGAGGCGACTACCTGCTATAACGGATCGAGCAGCTGCAAGTTGAAGGGGAGCCCTCTACGAATTGATGTATCCACACACTTGTTTGGTGAGACTCTCCGAACAACGTGGCTAAGCTCCTGAACACCGCAGGTAGCTTCAACTGCTACGACAGTGGAGTGGTAATGTCAAGCCGCTCGATGGAGAGTGCCGTAAGCCATCTAGATCGAGCAGAACACCAGTCTGGCAATCCAGAGCTTTGCTTTGGTTCTGTAGATGACCCGTCCAAGCGGAACAGCATACAACCACATCGTCATTCTTCCATTTCCTCTCAAGCTCCTATCTCCAGAGCGAGTCCCCCAGTGCCAACGCTATAACATCCGTCCTTGTACCCACTGGTCCACCATGGTCTCAATCAAGTCATACTTCGTCTTCTCCACCTTCGCACTCTCAGCCTCCTCCAGTACCACAGTGTACGCTCACTTCAGGCACAACGCTCAAGCCGTTGATCCCAGTAGCGCCGCCAGTGCTCAGGTCGGACCCAATAGTGCGGTCAACGCTCCTCAGGTCGGAGCCGCCATCGGCGCAAACCTCGCCAGTAAAGTCATCCCTGGCGTCGTGAATAACGCTCAGAACAACCCACAGAACGCGGCAATGGGTGCACAACTCTTCGGCGACATTGGCGCAGGCGTCGGTGGTAGTATTGGTGTTGGCGTCGGCAGTGAACTCGCTAACAAGGTCGTCGGAAGTCCAAACGATCCGAACGCCAGGTTTATCAAGAAAAATTTCGCGTCCTTCGGTCAGAACACTGCGTCCAGTGTTGGCGCTGGTGTTGGTGCTGGCATCGGAGGAGGTGTCGGTGAGGGTATCGCGAATAGGCTGATCCCTGGAGGCTCGGCTGAGTTGGAGAATGCCAACGCTCAAGCCAACGCCAAGGATATGACCGCACGCGGAGCAAACGCCGCCATGGTGAACGCTGGCACAAACACCGGACTCGTCTCACGTCTTGGCGTCAAGATCGGCAGCGGCATCGGCGGTTTCGCAAACAAGAAGATCGTGAGCGCGATCGGCGTTGCGGCTCCTAGTGCACCAGCGCCACAGCGCTTGCCACAGGGCTTGCCACAGGGCTTGCCGCAGGGCTTGCCACAGGTTATGCCATTGGGCGTGGCTCCTGGTACAGTCGCGGGTGAGGCGGACTTCGCGAGCCTCACCGGCGCCCGAAACGATGTGGTCGCCGGTGTCGTTCCTGGTATCCAGGCCATCGGTCAAGGCAATCAGCAGCAGTAAGAAGAAGGCGCAAGTCTGCTGTACGAAACGGCTACGTGATTAGTGTTCGTAGTGTAGTGTAGTGTGGTGTGGTGTATCTTGTCGGCGTGAGTTTGAATGGAACCACTTCTTGTTCGTTTGTAATTGTCCAAACATACCAATGGACAAGTTTGATTCGATCTCAAAAAGCTGTAGGATCTACGGACGAGTAGATCAGGAGGTCATGAGGTGTGGCGGTTCCTCTGAAGTGACCACTGTGTCGAAACATTGGACGGACCTGACACTGGTATCGTGGACCAAGATCATCATGGAGGTGCAGATACAGTTATGATTTCGATTTGGATTGTTGGCACTACTTACAGAACGCTAGAGACTAGAACTTAACATACACACAGCGATACGGTCATGACAAAAAAAGAAGCCGGATCGCCTAATCTCGGCGAGCACGCTTACTCGGACATGGCGTCGCGGCTTTCGATGTACTGGAAGCGCCTTTATCACTGATGATCACTGTCGGCACTCCATTTTGCTTGACGATACTCACAGTTGGCCTGTCCGACTTCTTCTCAGACTTTGCGTCTTTCTCTTTCGAGGCATTCGGCTTCGTCTTCGTGGTCAGTGCAGGCGGCGGCAACGTCATGGGCGAAGCCGAGGGTGGGGCTTTTGAAGAGGCCTTTTTCGGAGCCCGTGACGGAGCGGACGATGTAGAGCTCTGTTCTGGCGAAGGTGGAGGCGAAGTCTTGCTGCTGGATGGCTTGGTAGTGGCTACTAGATTTGGACCAGTCGAATTGATCTTCGGTGGCGTGAACTTGAGCCCCAGGGACTCGTTGGTCCTCGAGATGCTGAGCTTTGGCTTGGAAACGCTGATCTTCGGGCGGGTGATGTTGACCTTGGGGAGCCCGATCTCCAGCGCGCCGTCCTTGAAGTCAATATCAGGCATACCCAGCCGCAACTTTGGACCGGTAATGTTGAATTTCGGTCGCGTGAAGTTGACTTTTACGCCGGTGAGCTCGATTTTCGGCATGGTGAAGTTGGTTCGTTTGATGCTGTCAATCATGTCGCCTAGACCACCGTCGGCCGTGGCGTGTCCGGCGAGCAGAGCCAACGAAGCCACCATGAACGCGAGGATTACAAGCAGCTTCGACATGGTGATACGAGGTGAGTTGACAGCGTGGCTCGGTGGCGTGGAAGCTGGCAAGTGAGGCAAAGGTAGAGTGATGAAATGCAAGATTGAATCAATTGAGGCGTGAAGTGAGACGACCAGCACGAGATCGGCAGGGCGATCGTACAGATTTGGATGTAGGGAATGGGATGCGTCGGTTGTGGAGACTACAACTCAGCCGCCACATCTCTCCAAACAGCTGAGATGAGTCTCGATGGGCGAGAACCTCAATTTGTGTCACATGGTCACTACGGAAGGATGCAGTTGAGTCATGGCAAAATCTCTTCTGGTGTAGAAGCGCCACCTTCAGAATGCATACGTACTGATATTGATGAATGATTTATGTGCTTTTCACAATGACAATCTCAGTAGCTGTACCGGTACGTAAAAATGACAATAACAGTAGCGAACTCCTCCGTTGCCGGCAACAAACATCACATTCGATCTCTAAAGATGGCTTCGTCCGATAGCTACCACCGCTAAAGTTCATCATGCGCGGAGTCTCGCTCACGAAGTATCAGGGACCAGCGTAACGCGAATTCGAGGCAAACGATGGCGATGTCGTCGACGTGCTGGCCCACGTACGAAATCCTGTATGCGCGGTTCTTCCGATAGTGGACTTGCCGTCCGACTCACGGTGATCAAGAGCATCGGGCTGGACGCTTGGAGCTCCGGTCGTGAGATTTTGAGCCCCAGAAACTCGTCCGTCCGTGAGATGTTGAGCTTGGGTTTCGAAATGCTAACCTTCGGACACTTGAAGTTGACTTTGGGAAGACCGATCTCAAGCGAGTCGCCCTTGATGTCGATATTCGGCAACCTCAACTTGATCTTTGGACCTGTGATGTCAAACTGTGGTCTCCGAAAGTTGACTTTCACGCCGACGACCTCAATCGCAAGGACTGCGAGGCTAATCTTCAGTTCCTTTGCGTCAGTGATGGTATCGGCTGGGCTTGGATCAGCGTCGGCAGTAGCCTCTTCTAGACGACGAGGTGGTTTGTGCTCGACACAATACTTCACCAGCACCAACAACAACGAAGCAGCGACCTGTCCGGTCGCCAGGGCCAACGCGGTTATGAGAATCAGCAGCATAGTGCTGTGAAATGGGTCGACGATACGGCTCCTAGGCCAGTGGATCACCACAACAACCTTGATAAACGCGGAATGGCAAAATACAGCGCAGAGACACGTGAGACGTGGAGTCCGACGGTGAGGTGAACAGGACAAGTCCTGTCTAACGTGCGCATTGGATGTAGGGACGGTGATGCGTCCAATATGGAGACTAGCAGTCAGTCACTACATCTCTCTACCAGCCGGTGGAGCTCAGAGGACCCCACGAAAATCCTACAGCTGGGGACCGCAGATATTCGGCCAGATTTCTACTGGTATTGACGTTTTCCTGAATTTCGATAATCATCAAAACGACAAATTTAGACATTTTCCATGAAACAATGGTTGTATTGAACTCTATCCAGTGAGCTACGCTACACCGCCGACACTTCGTTGTCTAGCATCCGTCACCACCGGCGATCTTGAGGCACGACGTCTTGCTCGAGAACGTCATGAGGTTGGTCATCAGCGACCAGCAGAACGCGAACACCAGATAGACGATCGTGAGGTTGCCGAAGAACTGGCTCTTGCCTCCCTTGGCCTTGAGCTCCTGGGTCTCCTTCTTCTGGCGCGGTAACCAGACCAAGAACACGAGCGAGAAGAGCTTGAACGCGTACGCCACCAAGTACGCGTACGTGACCTGCTCGTGGGCCCGCTGGTCGTCGGTCTGCAGTGCGACGTAGTCGATATCGAAGTTCGCGTCCACGTTCTTGGTGAGCACGGTCGAGAAAGGCGACGCCATAGTGGAGACCGTCGAGATGAGTCCGTAGACCGACGCTTCGTTTCCAACGTCGATGATCTCCATTGCAGCGAAGGTGGAGATCACGTATCCGACACTGGAAGGCAAGCTCTCAAGCAGCGGGCCACCGAGCCAGAACCACTGGGCTCGGTAGACATCCCAGATCGTCAGGAACGTCGGGATCGCGTCGATAATGATCACCACGACCTGCGTGATGATCATCATGGTGCGCCAGTTCCAGTGGAGACCGTACTGCTTGGTCGCCCACCACGCAAGCGACGAGAGCAGGTACCCGAAGATGGTGGCGAAGCTGCTGTTCAAAGGCGTGACCTTGGCCCAGAGACTCTGGATCGGGTACATGGCAGTGACCGAGAACCACGAGAAGAGGTTGCGGAAGAAGCGGAACGCGATGATCTCGTAGACCACACGCAGCTGGATGAACTGGTAAATGGACTTGAAGATCGTGCGCGAAGATTGGCGCTCGGCCTTCTGCTCACTGATACAGAACCACGAGATCGGGATGATCGCAAGCGACGCAACCGAGCACACGCCCATGACCGAGTTAAAGCTCATGCCCGACTTCCACGAGCCGCCGTAGTCCACAGTGTTGAGACCGAAGCCGATCATGGCCTGCGAGACGCACTGGAAGAGATCCTGCGAGACGCAGATCATAGTCTGGACGGTACCACGCACGTGCTCCGGCTCACGCTGCGCGAGTTCCACGAGAATGCCGTCGGACGCCGTGAGAGCGATCACACAGCCCAAGTTGGCAAGCGCCAACAGCAGAACGTACTTCGTGCCCGAGTCCGGAGCGTCCTTGTTGAGCGTCGCGACTTGGTCTTCCGTGAGCGAGCTCTCGAGCACGTAGCGCCAGGTCGGATCCGGGTAATACGGGTCTCCAATGGGCATCACGGCCATGAGGAAGCATGCCACGAAGGTCACGAGCCAGCCAATCACGATGTACGGACGCCGGCGGAAGCCGAAGATCGGGTAGCAGTCCGAGATAATGCCGAAGAACATCTTCCACGTCCACGGCAGAGCCAGTAGCGCACCGACGGATGCAGTCTTGACGCCGTCCATGTGCAAGTAGTTGGTCAGGAACGGGTAGTTGACAGCCCACAGCGAGCCGTAGACGACGCCGATGGCCGCGTACTGGGCCAGCAGACCGATGTTCTCACGGCTGTACAGGTTGGGCATACCACCGGGACGCAGCGCGCCGCCTTCCAGCACATCGGGCGTCTTGGCCTCGGTGTACTTGTCTTCGACCGTGAGACCGGGCGTGCTGGAAAGGCGCTGCTCGAGGCGACTGGCTTGGTCCATAGTTGCCAAATCTAAAAATGACCAACGACTGCAAACACTGTTGGACTCGCCACTCCACTCAGCCTACACTTCTCGGAGAGACCGTGTGAGAGCTGAAGGTCTCACGTCGGAGGAAGGCTGTGTGGTTGGTGGTGGCAAAGAGAGAAGAGCTCCATCTCCACGAACGGGCCGCCACGCGTGCCGCACTGTACCCTATGCGTCCAGAGCGAGCGTGCAGGTACGTATTGGTGTACTCTCTCCATCGTGGCTTGGTGTGCTAGAACCTCCAGTACAGTACAATCGGCTTTCGCGATCAGCTCTTTCACAAGGCCGCCGTCGATTGCAGCTTCAACATCGACCGGCGCGTGGCTTGGACCCAATCAAGAGCCTTGTGGCTGTTGCACGCACTGAGCACTTCAACGAAGGGCAAAGCGTATGATGGGCGGCCACGCGACTCAAGCCAATCACATGTGAGACTGGCCTGCGAGAGTCGAGATGGACAACCACTTGCTGATGAAATATCTGTAGCAAATGATAAATGCATCTGTAAAAATTCTTAGTCTCAATTGTGATTGTCTAGAAAGACCTGTAATAAAGCATTTGAAGTTTGAACATGATACAGTCAGTGAATGCTCGATTTCATTGGCAGCAGTGAGCAGCAAGCATGAGAAAGCCGTTGCATAGTGCAGGCTCCGTGGTTTCTTAGTCAAAACTCACTGTCATAGGAACGTGCCGCGGTCTCACGGCAGGACCATCGCCAGACAGGCGGCCTTGAAAGACGGCCACGACGTTTGCAGTCCAGTCAGTGCCAGGCTTGCACATGACACGGAGTAAACTTTGATTATTCACCGCGAAGAGACACTCGGGTCACTTTTGAATCAGTGTGCTGGACGCCGTCCATGGTACTGTACCGGTACGGGTCGTAATACGGCAGCAAGTGCTGAGCAACGGCTGCGAAGTCCCCGTGGTCTTTACTGTACTCGTGAATCACGATGACTCAGTCGGGCCGAAAGTGGAATTGGTTGGCCCCCGAGCTGGTACAGTAGCTTTCGCTTGATGCAGTACAGTACTGCACTCGATGTGAGGACGACGATCTCAATGTATTGAGGAAAGATGAGTTGAATCGGTCACGCGAAATGCGCTTTGGTCACATCCGGTCTTCCGCCAATTATGTCCAGTGCAAATGTTCAATGATCCAACCGTCCATTTCGTGTTGCATCGTTTGGAGAGTTCTCGAGACGCTAGTGTGTCCTTCTTGTGGCTTGTGTGCGGCTTGGCGCTGCCTGCGATCACCAAGCGTCACGGACACCAAGGTCATCAACCCTCCAAAGACGATATGGATACAAGAGAACTCGTAAACGTTGTTGAATTCTGTGTCAGACATTTTGGGCTTTTTCGACTGTCATAATCAAAGCAAACACTCGAACCACTTCACGGGCATCTTGGCCGTATTCCAGAAGGCGTCACCACTGCGGAATGTCGTGTCCAAGTGGTTGAGTTTGGTCACGTAGAACGGATTGCTGTAGTGGCCACTGAACTGGGCTTCAGGCAGACCACCGCGACAGCTCTGGTACTCGACCTGGCATCACACGCAACCCATCGATACGTTAGCACTTGGTCCACACAGCAATAGGCGATGACGATCAATATACTTACAATGCCGTCGTGCAGCGAGTTCTTGTGCTTAAATAGTTCACTCGCACCCCAGTAGATCTGCTGATGCGTCGTCCCAGCGAGTCCGGCGAAGCCATTGCTACACATCACAGCTTTGACGTTGGCTCTGTACGCCTCTTGAGCTGCTGCGTACTTGGCATCCACTGACGAGCCGCTCGAGGCGTAGGCTTCGCCTTGGTAGGCGAGACTCTGGGTCGCAGCGTTGAGTGGACAGAATCCCGTGAGACCCACGACGAAGCTCTTCACGCCTTTGATTGGGCACACCTTCTGCACGAAATCCGAGGCCATGCTCCCCTTCATCGGACCACTGGCCCCTACCCAGGTGGTTGAGGCATCGAGCTGACACTTGCCAGTCGCGATCCCACTGCCCAGCATGAGGTTGCCCATGGAGTGAGTCACGATGATGGTATCGGAGACTGTCCTCGTGGCTAGTGAGCTCGTGTTGCTGACTGCGAGCGCCATGGCACACAGTCGCTCCTGGATGTAGTCGCTGTGCCAGGCGTAGTTCTGAGTATCCAGCGACGCGTACTTGATGGATGTGCAGCACGGTGCGTGCTTGGCGATCTCAGAGCCGAAGTAGTCGAACTTGTCGACCAGCTCGATGGGTCCTTTCCGACCGAGCCCGTGGACGAAGAGACACGCTCGCTTCTTGCCCTTGCAGGAGCACGAGCCTTCGAAACTCATCTGCTTCTCGGGAGTAATGTCGCCCCAGTTTGGAGACGCCTTGCCCGTTAGAAGACTCAGTGTAGCGGCGGTGATCGTCGTTGGTTGAGGCGTCGTTGCACAGCCCACGAGCTGGTCAGCATAGAGCTGAGGCGGGACGATCTCCACACGACTTGGAAGATAGACGACGTCGACGTCAAAGCTTGCGCCTGTGATCGTGAAGCCCGCAGCAGGCTTTGTACAGATCGCGTACGGCTCGTTGAAGAGCGTAGCCTGCCACAGGTACCCACCTGGGCAATTGACAGCTTGAGACGACGTGGGCACTGCGGTATTCAACGCCTCGAGCATGAGCTGGACTGGTGGCATCGCTCTTGGTGGCATACATACCACAGACTCGGCGCTGTCCTCTGACTTGGCCGTGTAGTACGCTGCGCCGTCGACCAGATAGTACGAGTGGACGGATTGGCCCTCGACGACGCTCACGAAGCCGTTGTAGTACACACTCGCCTGGCCGTCGGCGTCTGTGGTGACGACTGGCGTGACGGTGACGTCGAAGTCTGATCGACCAAAGAAGGCCAGCGTGCTGCGCTTGGTATGGACGTGGATCGTAAGAGAGGGCAAGTCGTCGGCGATGGTGAGAACTCGCGTGGAAGTCTGGTTGGAAATCTGGAACGCAGAGACCGTGCTTGCAAACAGAGCTGCGATGAATACGAGAGCAAGTGCCGTCATGATGCCGCGTGTGTGTGTGTGTGAGGCTGGATACCGGCACTTCAGTGGAAGACGTAGCGGTTTAATTCAGAACTGACTGTCAAGGCTGCCGGAAATCCACACCACGGTGGATTGCGCTATTGAGCCCAGAAGATCGTTTTGATATGTAGAGTCTCGTGAGCGTCATCTGTTGAATCAGTCTGTTTTAGGGTGAGGCTCTAAAAGAGCTAAAAGAGATGTTGAACGATCCACACAATTGACCGAGCCACAGGCTGCTGTGAGACAGCGTGTGGTCTCCTGACTGCCCTGAGGATCGTTTCAGCCTATCACATCTGTAAAATCCATTGTCGGAGCCGGTTGGTTTGATTCGTGCAGGGACTCGATGGTAAATCAAACGTGGTCCCTACAGAGAACTGAACAACCTATGGCTCCGAAGCGACCGAGTTACCGAGTGATATTGGTGCTGCCGCCTTGAAGCTGTGAATGCAACGTGGATGGTTGGTTAGACGGTCCACAATTTTGTTTCTCGTAACCACCGAATTGATCAGAGGATCCTAACCTCACCCTGGCCATTAACGCTGTCGTCCAATGACTAGAGTGTTACACCCATCTCGGGGGTTACGCTAAGTTGGCGTGCTGTACGTAGGAGAGAGATGAAACGATCTGCCTGTTGTGGGTCCACTCCAAGCGGCAGTGGCTCACTTCGTCCTCAGCAGGACTCGTCCGTTATGAGCACCACATCTCAGCAGCCCATCTAACACACAAGCAACAAGCACGGATACGCATGGGGCAGTTGACGCAGAACCTTCGTGGAAGCCGTTCAAGCCAGACGTAGCATTCCAACCGCGACAGGAATCCGTTAACATCCGTAAATACACCTAGCGATCCGTACAATCGTACCCACGTCGATACACGCAGATCGTGGAACGGCCTTCATCGAAACTATCGCCACCGCAATGAAACGGATCATCCATACAAACTTCTACAATGCGAATGAGCGAAAGCCCAAACGGACGCAGTTTTGGCATCATACCTACGCAAGATCCAAAACCGCAAGACGCTGCAACGCGCCTAAGCGGCAACTGATGCGATGGTGGTGTTTCTACTCGAAGAGGCGCCACTAAGAGAAGTTCACAGGATCTTCGTGAAGCCAACCGAGCTCACGACCGCATCATAGTCGAGACAAGAGCACAAGACTCCGAAACCTTACATGGAAGCATACCGAGACAGGCCGTTGAACTGCCAATGCGGATCGAACCATCACCGAAACCACCCGCTACACTACCTACCGTGGACCACGTACCTATGGATGGAAATGGAGGATGGGCCGGAAGCAAGTTGAATCGAGGGCTTGAGATGGGGGGAGTACGACCGAGATACACCTAGAATTCAGAGGCTCACTTTGTTTTCTTCGCGCTGCCCCTCGAGCCTCCTTCCTCAAGGTCTCAGGTCAATATTACCATCATGACGCGACTGCTAGTCCGCATAGCTCTTCTTGTGGCTGCCGTGCTCCACGCAGCTTCTGTCTCCGCCTTCCAGCGAAACAACAACGCGACCTCCGAGCGAGTGCTCACAGTCAGCAATGACATGCCGTCGCTCAAGATGCGCGTGCACGCCAAGCGAGACACGCTCAAGATCGATGGTCGCTTTGACTTTGACATCATCGCCACGCCCGTTGTGACGTCAAGTGGCGATGGCCAGACGAGTGTGTACTACAATGGCTTCGCACGCTTCATGGACGGCGACTCCGTCTACTCGTACCACTTGGTCGACGGCGCAGCGTACTACACGACCAAGTCGACCGCACCAACAGATGATACCAAGGCCATCGCCTGCGTACCCCCTCAAGCGAGGCCGCCCGTCCATCAATTCCTCGAGGCGTTTAACGCCGCAGTGCCAACCAGTATGGCTTCATACGCCGACTCTGTCGACTGCCCTAACGGATACCTCTGGCAGGCCAGTTTCTTAGGGCAACAGTACGCGGTCTGTACAAAGCGTGCATCTGCTGCAGGCTTCACGATCACGGGCGGCAACTTCGACGTCGACGTCGTGTACCTCCCTGTGCGTGTGGATGTCAAGACACCGACTGTGGATGCGACTCAGCTTCAAGGCTGTACGACAACGCCGATCTCGACGATGCTGACAACCGCCACGCTTGGCTTGCTGTCGGGCAAGTCATCGCCAAGCTGGAGTGATACCATCCCACGCCAAGAGACGAGTTCGTACAGTTCCTGCGCGTGTAAGGGCAAGCGACGCGCGTGTCTATTCGTCCACGGTCTTGGACGTTCCGGGCCAAACACGCTCGTGGATTCCTTCGACTATTTCGGATACGACATGGCCAACCAGCGCCGTGCTGCACGTTGATCAAGTACGCGTTGCTCAACACGATCGACAACGCATGGCACGGCGACGTGCTTCGCACAAACTTGTGTCGCCTGGCTCTTCTCGTGAGCTCCACGAGCTCCGGTAATACCATCCGGGACACGATCATCGTCACGCATTCAATGGGCAACCTCATACTCGCCAGTGCGATCGCTAGCGGAGACTGTGTCCTCGATCAGGCCACCACGACGTGGGTTGGCACAAGCGGCCCAATGAAAGGAAGCATGGCGTCCGACTACTTACAGTCCATGTGCGCGTCGAACACCTTCCTGAGCTTCGTCGCTGGCCTCATGGGTCAATGCCCCGCAAACACAGCGGTCAAGAATCTCGCGTATCAAGGAGAAACATACGTGTTGAGTGGCTCGGCAATCAGCGCCAAGTACACGGCGACCCAGGACGCGTACAGAACCAACGTGAAAGCCGTCATGTGCAACAATGACTACGATGGCCTGGGTTGGACGACTGACCAGGCCGTCTACTGGGCGGCGGGGGACATCATCCCACACAAGACTTACCAGCACGACGGCATCGTACGTACTCTCACACTAGCGGGAATCTGTCTTCATCTTGAGCTTTGACTGATGGACTGATCTTCAATGTGTGATAGTTCGACTACGATAGCTGCCGCGGTGGGCTCCTAGCGAGCAAGTTCGGCAACCACTACAGCTATCCGTTCTACGTGACGACGCTCAACCACATGGACACGACATTCCGCAACGGAGACGCGTACTGGGACACGGCCGAGATGCCTATCAAGTGGTTCGAGTGCCTTCTCTAAGAGACCGTACAGTACACTGCACTGTACAGCACACATCTTCGTTGTCAGTGTATATAATAAGCATGCATGCAGTGCAGTAAAATTAGTGTGAGGTTGTGATCATGAAGCGTGTGAGGAGCCGCACAACTTCAAGTTGCAGGATGGGCTCAACTGCAACTTGAAGTAGCGCTCTTTCAGTACGAGACGTTACTGTAGGTACGATGCAACACTGTCGCTCACGTCACATGCCGTGGAGGTGAATGGGTCTTTGTGCATCATCACGATCAACCACCCACCCACCCAGCTGGCCGAAGGCAGTGATTGTCTGACTGTGGAGCTGCTGAATGCACCTGCAACGAAGTGAAGTGCATTTCGACTGGATGAGTAGACTCGACCGGCGAGTTGAGCGAGATGCTTTGAGAGTCTCAAAGCATCTCGCTCAAATTGAGACAGAAGCAGCCGACGCCCCCCTCGCTCTCTTTCACTGCACCATCACCAGCAAAGAGAATCCTGTATCTGTACCAGTCGCTCAGGTTCAACCAGTTTAACAGTAAACGCTGAGGCTCTGTCAAGCACCAGGCACGCTGACCAGACACCGGCTCGAATGCTGACTGCTGGTGATTGATTACACCTCAAGCACAGACAACCTTATCGTACTGTACATCCAGTGCAGAGCTTTGCACTCTGAAGAACGTGAAGAATGGAATCGATGGATGGGCATCGTCCAGTATCTTTGAGGATGCTGAGGATACCATAGGTACGTCGTCACCGTGAAAGGATACTGACAATGAAAATGACCCGGCGGCTGATCGCTGTGACTTCCACACCAGTCGTTTCGACTTTCCTTTGACGTCGCAAACCAAAAAAAAAACTTGGTAGATTTGCCATACAGAACACTGTAATGTTACTGCGTTGCCTACAGAGTGAAGCAGAGGCTGCCTCACAGAGGAGGTGTGTCCACACTGTCGGCTATGACGCAGTGCCGACTTGGACGAGGGCCTTCGCTGCGTCATCGCGGGGGGCTTGTGATGCTGGTTCGATCAGTTCACACACACAGCCAAATGACCAAAACGACCCAAGTGACTGCCAGTGTGGCAGTCTGTTAGGCACGAGAAAAAAAAGTGACGGTTACAGACTGCAAGCTGTGCTGACAGGTGCATGGAGCGTGTAGACACATGGGTACAGACTGGACAAACCTCGCACAACTGATACACACGTGGATAATTTGGCGTCTCATCTCGTGCTATCGCTTCTGTTTAGTATGGCCCCGCCGAGAAATGTTGACCTGTTAGAATTGATGAGCCGAAACGAATCGGAGCCTTTCCATCGAAACAGAGGCAGGACGTCCATCCGAAAGACCGGAAACCGGCACTCCACTGCATTTTCACAGTAACTTGCGATGTCGGTGTGGTATCTGCTTTCATAATCGGCTCACCAAGCACCAACCAGTTCCGACAGCCAACTGGCTGCGTGGTCAGCAGTGGGATGATCCCGAAGAAGGCGCTTGAATATCCGGACATGTCTCGGTGCTGGTACAGGAACCGACTCACGATCTTCAAGTGATGACGGAGACGACTCTTGCACCGTACAGTACAGTACGTAGGTGAAGAACCCACAGGATGTGCCCCCAGCAGAGACTGCACACTTCGTTCTAGTACTAGTACTACTAGTAGTGTAGAACTCACTGCATCAATCCTCGGCGGCTGCCCTGCGAGCATGTGTGCAGTCTCCTCATTCCTCAATCTTCCTTGAGTTTGTCAAGCTAACAGCCACGATGCTCACCACGCTCTCCGTTCTCAAGCGCGCCTCGTTCGCAGCCGCCGGTCTTCTGCTGCTCTCGCTGACGGAGGCCGCGACGACGACGCTGCCGTCGTTGCAACTCAAGGTCAACATCAAGCGCTCGTCGGCTGCTGCCATCGGCGTCTCCGATTTCGACATCATCGCGACGCCAGTGGTCTCCTCGTCGACCAACGGAACCTCCACCATCTACTACAATGGTGAGACCCAGGTCTCCGTTGATGGAGCCGTCTTGACCTATAAGCTCGTGGACGGCGTGAGCTACACGATCAACTCGGCCGCGGCTGTGGATTGCTCCAGCACGAGTATTCTGCCGCCAGTCTCGGCTCTGATGGAGGCGTTGAACGCTGCGACTCCAGTCAGCTCGGTGACGAGCACCGAGTCCATCAAGTGTCCAAGTGACAAGCTCTACAGCACGACGATGCTGGGCGAGCCGTACGTGATCTGTGCCTCGCGTGCGTCGGAGCCGGGCTTCAAGATCTACGGCTCCAACTTCGACGTCGACGTGACCTACCTGTCAGCTGCTGTGGAGATCACCAAGCCAGAGGTGACTGCGACCCAGGCGGCCATTTGTGCCGCCCCACTGCCAGCGGGTACAATCAACAGTGCCACTGCGAGTCTCCTGAGTGGCGTCGCCTCCAACTCGACGGCCACTCGTCGTCTCCGCTCTGAGGCCTCCGTGACACTGGCTTCGTCGTCGTGTGGATGCAAGGGCAAGCAGCGTCCGTGTCTGTTTGTCCACGGACTGGGCCGTGATGAAAACCTCGGCCTCGTCGACACGTTCGACTACTTTGGTGACGATCTCGCCAGCCACGCGCCGTGCTGCTCGTCCATCAAGTACGCGTCGCTGGATACCGACAACAACGCCTGGTACAGCGACACTCTGCAGCAGCGTCTCTGTGATCTGAGCTACAAGGTGAGCCCAAGCAGCTCGGCATCGACCAAGACCATTGCCGACACCATCATCGTCACCCACTCCATGGGCAACCTCATCCTCGGTGGTGCTGTTGCCACTGGCAAGTGCAAGCTTGCGGCTTCGTCGACGTGGGTCGGAACCAGTGGCCCAATGAAGGGAAGCATGGGTGCTGACTTCAACCAGGACGCCTGCAACGGCAAGACCAACGTCCTGCTCACGGGTCTCGCCAACTTGATCGGCCGCTGCCCTGCCAACCCGTCCACGGCGTCGCTGGCCTACCAGGGCGGTGCCTACGCCACGGCTGATATGAACGCCAAGTACACGGCCGCCCAGAATGCCTACACTAGCGGCGTCTACGCTGCCATGTGCAGCAAGACCTACTCTGGTCTGTTCTCGACCGACCAGCCGCTGTTCATTCTTGCTGCTAACGCGGTGCCTCACAAGTCTTCGCAGAACGACGGCATCGTGGAGTACCAGAGCTGCCGTGCGGGTATCCCAGAGAGCAAGTTCGGTGACAGCTACAGCAACCAGTTCTACGTGACCAAGCTCAACCACATGGACACGACGTTCCGCCACGGGGACGGCCTCTTCGACTCGGCCAAGATGCCGCTCAAGTGGTTCGAGTGCCTGCTCTAAAATGTCGTCGTGCGAGTGTAAAACTGTAGTGTACTGCGTAGTAGTGCTTGAAGTAACTAGAGAGCACCACGCTGTTGCTGGTGGGCGAAGCCCCGCATCTGGAATTAGGTTGTCAAAAGTGGTTCCGTTATGTAATGAATTGTGAAGGCT
>JAADWY010000548.1:0-22021 GCA_023336355.1 Pythium dissotocum
CCAAACGATCGTCGCTGAGGCCGGAGCCGCGGGGGCTGAAGTGGGGATGCGGTTCGGGTTCGGCGACATCGCTGGCGCGGGACGAGGAGCTTCTCCTGCCGTCTGCTCCACCACATTCGCAGCAAAGTCGACAAAGCTCTCCACACTGAAGAGCCGCCGACGCACGAGTAAGCAGTAAAGCTCAATCAGCTGGGTCACTTCGCCAATAGCTCGGGGTTGATACCGCTGGAGAAACGATTGCAGCACGCCTTGAAGCACGAGCTGATGATCATTGGCGCGACACTCGAGCAACTTGTTCTCCTTCCCATACTCGAGAAGTGCCTTGCTGTGCATCTCTAAGAGCGACAGAGTGGGCAAATACCGGTATTCTGCAGGCCGGTGCATGGTGATGGCCCACTCACACAGGAGGAACACACCCGCAACGTCCACTGGGAGCTCAGTTGCCGACAAAGCTGATGGAAGCGGCGCAAACAACTCGTGGTATACACGAGTGAGGTCGACGTTGGAATCTACGCGATGGAATCGGTCGAGCAACTGGATCACTTGAGCATCGTTCCGTGTCGATGCATGGTTGAAGGCTGGAGAGCACAGCTGCTGCACGCGCACGATTCGACCCGACACCTCTGCTGCAAGCTTGCGACACCGTGCCACGTTGTCATTGATTTCTTCCGGACCGTATGCGGTACGGTCGAAGAAGCGATCGGAGAGCACGTAGGGAGGCCACGTGTGAGGTCCTTTGAGAGATGGACAGAGAGAGAGAGTCAGCTAATTGTCCAGGGATAATTCAATCAAAACGTGCACCATACCGTTGTCTTCGAGGCGCACGAGCAGGTCGTGGCAGTTGAGCAAGACATCGCGAAGCATTTGGCACAGCGCGATGACCAGCTCTTCTTGCAGTGGACTCGAAAGCGCACCTTGTCGAACCTTGGAGCCTGGGGGCAAAACATACCGCAAGTGTTGCAGCAACGTCTTCACCAACAGCAACGCACTTTCGGAGCTGAGCAGCAGTTCAGGTAGCAGCCTTTGAATCACGGCGATGAGTCCCATGATGTCATTCACGCCCAAAGGAAGCACCGTCGGCCGGGTCCCACTTCGCCCACGTGGTGAGAGCGCCTTTTGCAGTAATGACAGCAAGCCTTCGAAGTAGCGGGTGCTATCCAGCAGACCGACCTTGAACTGGTACTCCGATAACCGCAACGTGTACGACCACTTTTCGTGGAATGACAGTATCGGCAACGTCACAGCGCCTGGTAACTGTGGTTGAGATGCCGCCATTTCCGAGTTCATGCCGGTGTCACCGTGGAGAGAGTTCTTCACACTAACACTTGCAGCAGCGATCGTGGCTGCCAGCACCGCAAACGACTTGGTAAGAGACACACCTTTCGTCTCGGTGACATCGATGGCCTTCTTGGTGCTCGCGTCCGGTTGCCGAGCTAGCGTGTGCAAGTAGTCCACCACCTGGTCGGTCCAGCCCAGTGATCGCCGTTGGATGCGGCGTGGATTGTGGAACCAGTCGCCACGGCGCACCGAACTATCGCGCTTGATCTCGTTCATCTCCACGTAGATG
Organism: Pythium dissotocum; assembly: GCA_023336355.1. NCBI lineage: Eukaryota > Oomycota > Peronosporomycetes > Pythiales > Pythiaceae > Pythium > Pythium dissotocum. Next base: position 1,568 of record JAADWY010000548.1, read on the forward strand.
ACGTTGATCCGCGTGAACCACGTCGCCTCAGCGAAGCCTGGACGATAACGAACGATACAGTCGAGCAGCGGGCACTTGGACACATTGGGGACTGGTCGCCATTGCTTGAACGGCACGCCAAACGACTGGACGAGTTCTGGGATGGTCTTCTTGCCGCCTGCCAGCTCGCTCATCCACTGATGGCAGATTCTGTCGTCGATGCGACGCACGTTCCGGATGAGGTACGACGCAAATGGTGGATCCGGCTGTGGAGTCGCTGCAGACAACAGTGCCTTGTCGGTTGTCGGGTCTTCTAGTCTGTCTATCCGCTCAATCACACCAATGGCCTGGGCGACTTCGTCGAAAACGGCAAACTTCTTGTCGGTGAAGAACGAGTACTGAAGGTGCCAGTTCGTGCCGAAGCCTCGGGGCAATGGGTTCACGAACGCCGCACCGCGAGCCGCGTGGACGCGGAATTTCTCCTCCGGATAGTTCATATTGGTCGGAAAAACACCAGGGGGACCGAGTTTGTCCGAGATGTTGGGGTTCTCGGCGTCCTTTTTTCATAATCATAGTCAAAATGTGAGCCAACTTGCGTGTCGATCTTCAATCCATCAAGGAACCAACGCGACTGACCTTCATGTACTGAGCATCCAGTCCGTAGACACGCAGCGCGAGCTCCGCAGGCGCCATGTTACTCCGACGCGTGGCTGTGCGGTGCATTACGAGGATGTTATTGCGCTCGCGCAGCCGCGTCACCGGGTTGCCCGACGCGCCAAAGTGCGACGATGACGCAGCGGACGACGATGACGACGTCGCGTGGTCTCTGCCGTGCGTCGAGTGGCCTCGCTCGCGATCGCGGTCACGGTCCCTGTCGCGGTCGCTTCTCGAGCTTGAGCGACCGCGCTGCGACGACGAGCCACGCGCATCGCGGTCACGGCTGTCTCTGGAGTGGCGCGAGTCACGTGAGCCGGAGTCTCGGTGGTGGTCCGACCGCGAGTCTCGCGCAGTCGACGATGAAGACGACGATGCGGCGGCATTTCCGGTGTCCGCACCGGAATTGCGACGCGAAAGACTGTGAGAATCGGCGCCGACACCGGAGGTTCCGGCCGTAGCGCCACTCGATCGATGCGCTGATGAAGACGAAGTTGACGATGAGGACGCGTGGCGCGCAGCGGACACAGCGGCGTTGCTGTTGTTGTTGCTGCTGGCGCGTGTCGTGGCGCCTCCAGTGGCCACTCCACTGCCGCTAGTGCTGCTGTCTCGACGCGAGTTCGCAGCTGCAGCCGGCGGCGCCGCTGCGGCGACGACCCCGTTGCTTCCGCGGTCCATTTCGCGCTAGTTGTTGCTGTTGCGGGGGCGTAATGCACCGACGCGACGCGGAAGATGTCGGCGTCGTTTTCGGTCAGACGGGGAGCGTCGCAGAGATTCGCACAAGCCTCGAAATCACGCGCAAATCACACGGATGGAGAGCTCTGTGCGTCGCGAATGTAGCTTCTCGTCGAATAGATCACGAATCGACGCGCTGGCGCTGGTAGCGAGCGAGAATCGACGGCGTCCAGTGCGGGGCGTTCACTTACGGCCGCTTGTATCCCGCCAAGCGCTTCCGCCATGCAACAGTCAACCGCAAGGGCGAAGCGCGGCGACAAACGAGGCCCGCCCTCAAAGCAGCCGAAACCACCCAATCACCCAAAAATGCACAACCCAAAAACACACATACGTACTATTTGCGGCGAATACGGTACTGTGTAGGATGCGACACAGAGTGATTGTCAGACGGAGCTGCTCAGCCACTTCAAGCCACCAGCTGGCGACGGCAACGGAAGAGAAGACGAACAGGAGGAATGGAGTGGCTGACTTGCCACTGACTCCCATGGCCAATTGCGCCAGTAGTCACTACGTGTCCAAGACACAGAGACCACGTCCAGAAGAGCACTGAGTATGACGATGGGGGAGCGTGAGGGTCTGCTGCCGGACAGGCACGTCTGGGAGAGCACGGCGCCTGCGTTCCGCCACCACAGCGACGACCGCAGCGCCGACGCGCGTCCGCGTCCGCGTCCGCTGCGTCATGATGTGTGGACGATTCTGCGCTATCGTGCGTCCATCACGTACCGCTCGAGCTTGCAGCGTGCGTCGTACTTTTTTGAAGCGAGCGTGCTTGTGCTCATCTTGCTCAACGTGCTGCTGGCGATGCGCGAGTCGGCGGTCGTAGCGGCGACAGGTTCGTTGGTTGGATGGATCAAGCCACGATTCAAGTTACTTTGGTGACTGATTTCCTTCTCTTTGGGCAAGAAGACGTGCACACGGACTGGTACGACACCTTCCTGTACATTTCAACGATCATTTTCTCGGTGGAGTACGCGCTTCGCCTGTGGTCCTGCGTAGAAGACGAACGTTTCACGAGCCCGATCATTGGAAGGTGAGTCGACTATCCTGACCCCTATCAAGAGGCTACACTGTCTGAACAGCTTCAATATTTCTCTTTTTCGTGACCGTTAGAATCACGTGGATGCTTCGACCCATGTCTGTGATCGACTTGGTCGTGCTCGTGCCATTTTATCTCGAAATTTTCTTCGAGCGTGAGTGAGTTTCGCGTTACGATGGTTTCTGATCAATCTGACTAGATATTTACTCCGTTCGTGCTATCCTTCCCAGGTTTGCGGCATCTTTCCGAGGCGTTTTAACACTGAGAGGGCTGCGCTTATTGCGGATCATGTCGTTTTTGCGACTGGAGCGATCGTACAATGCACTGAAGAACCTCCGTGAGCTATTCACCCAGAAGCGCGAAGAGCTCTGGGTCGTGTCGTACCTGACTGCAGTCATCGTCATCACCGGATCGACCACCATGTACGTGACTACGTGTTTATAGTGGTGGTATCCAGTGCGGTGCTGATCGTTTACGCGTCACAGTTTCTTCCTCGAGAACCCCGCTCAGCCTGAGGTATTCTCCAGCCTCGGAGTCTGCATGTGGTGGTGCGTTGAGACGATCACATCGCTCGGATATGGCGACATTGTTCCCATCACGGGAGGTGGTCGCTTCTTCTCGAGCATCCTGGCGCTCTGGGGAATCATTCTCTTCACGATCCCCGGAGCCATTCTGTCAAGTGGATACGTCGAGATTATGCTGCAAAAGCAGGAAAACGAGAAGCAACGCATCTTCCAAGAAGAACTCCGCCAGACGTTTTCGCGTGAGCTGCACGCGATGAGCTCAAGTGGATTTAAACGCGGTGAGTTGTATCCTCTGAGGGTTGTCTTTGTGTTTGCGGAATTGACAATCACAACTCGTGTCGTCAGGTCTTTTCGACGTTGACGATGACGAGCCACCATCGTCACCGACACCGAGAGCAAAGAACGCGTCAAAGGAACAGCTCGAGAAGCTTCAAGATCAAGTCGACCAGCTCACAGCTCTGCAGGTATGTAAACCTCAGCCACGGAAAGCGACAAAACCTCTCACGTCTCATTTTGTGCTGTATTAGCATCAAGCACAAGCCCAACTCCGAGCACAAAAGGCGCAACTCGATGCGATCCAGCGACTTCTTGAAGAAAGTAACAAGCGTGCAACTCGTTCTCCAGAGCGTCCTCCGTTCAGCACGATCAAGCTCCCCGCTGCGAAGGGCTTGCTCGACGAATGAGACCAAGTTCGGTCGTCACACGTCGCAGACACTAAATGTTATGTCACAGTTTCGAAACTCGTAATCTTCTATTTAGTGACTGGTCTCTTTGTGGCGCGAAGCTCCAAGCCCAATTTAAAAAAATGGCGACGCCACGGACGAGCCCGCGTATGAACACGACGGCGGCGGCCGCGCGCGTGAACCTTCGCGATGTGCTGCGCGTGGACGCCGTGGAGTCATTCATGAGGAACTTCTCCGGCGAGAGCCACCGGCTCCAGGAGCTGCTGGAGATCACGCTGTGCTACGGCATCTACTGCGTCTCGCGCAACTTTCAGCTCAAGGCCATGACGGTCAACGAGCTGCGCTCCATCACGAGTAATCCTTCTACTGTCTGTATGTTGTCGGTGTTATTGAACGTCTAGTGCTGACGGTCATGCGTGCGTTGTGGTAGACTTCAAGGACACCAAATCCCAGGATTTCTACGTGCGCAACGGCTCAAAGAACCGCCGCCCGGACGCGGCGGAGCTGCTCTCAGACCCGCAGCAGCTCTTCAACAAGCCGGCGCATTCGTGGCGCAATGGAGAAAAAAAGGCGGAAATACTCCCTTCGGCGAGCGTGACGCCCAGTGCTGTGGCTAACGGAGGCGAAACGAGTGTTCCAGACGTGTTTTTCCTGCCCAATGAAGCCCACAAAGGTGATGATCTCAGTGTAAATGAACCGCCACTCGCACTCAGGTTGACTGATTAAGGTTTTGTGTGGCACACACTTCAGACAAACTAGACGAGATCGACTTCTACACCAAGCTAATGGGCAAGCCGTTCGTGGACGTGGCGTGGACAACGTACTCGGCTCGGGGCTCGTCCCTGCTGAACCAGCAGCAGCTCGACGAGCACATGACGCGCGTGGACCAGCGGAAGCGCGCTGATCTCATCCCTCAGACAGAGCTTCCTGTCTACAGCTTCGTGGAGTTTCTCAACGCGTACGTGCGGAAGAGCATCGCGACCAGCACGACGTCACTGCATGTGGAGAACGAGGAACACGAGTCAGAGAAAGCGGATGATGAGTACTCCGTCCATGCGACGCAGGTTGTATCTGGAAGCCGAGAGGAGCGCGCCAAGTCCCGCAGTGGCGGAGCTTCACCAACAGTACTCACAACAGAGCCACGCACGAGTCGCCAAAGACCCACCCCGGTGCCAGCTCGTCGTGGTCAAGAACCCCTACGATCCAAGTCGTTCCAGAATGTGCAGTCCAAGATCCAACCGGAGCTTCGTGCTCAAAAGGAGAAGATTCTACGAGTGAAGAAAACGCAGGCGCAGCTCATGCGAGAAAGCCTCGCGCGGACTCGGCTCTCGGAATATGCGTCTCGTCACGATGGCGACGCAAATGTGAGGGATCCGCTATCAGTGAAGCGCATGCCACTGGACAAGATCACACCAGGTACGGATGGCTAGCGTCTGTTGCTGCGAGTGAAGGGAGTGTGCTGACTGATGTGTCTTCTATCGTATCTTCAAGGTGCCGCGGCGCTGGAAATTGTCGACGACTTCATTCGAAGCCCACTGATGGACAAGTTTGCGAGTGCAAATGCGAGCAGCGCTCCACGCCCGTCAATCGCTGCATCTCGTAGAAAGGACCTGCTCAAGGAGGAGATTTACGGAACTGCGGCGCATGACGACTCGTTCATTGGTGTCAAGACTCCCTCAGCTTCGAAGACTGCGCAGAAGGCGAAGAAGAAGGTTGTTACACGGGGTACGTTGTGTTTAGTGCAGATGATGGGCATGCGGACAAAGTGGTCGTGCTGAGCACCTGCTGACATTGCTTGTGACTCAAAGACTACAGTCGGTGGCTTGGAGACTTTGGTCCGCAACACACCAAGACAGTGAAGCCTGTGTGGGCGACTGATGCAACTGGAGATGACGAAGCTGAAGAGGATGAGCGAAGCAGCGAAGAAGAGAATGCGCTGCCAGCACGTCGTGGACATCGCCAGCGGAACCAACGTGGTAGTGGTACGTCGCGATACAGCCAAGACACAGTCGCAATACAGTTATTAGTCTCACACTGACGGTGCTACGTGCTGACAGGAAAAACCGACCGCTTCGAATGGAAGTTTGACTTGTAAGTTCTCAAGGGCGGTTCTCAGATTTGCCCTCCTTTCTCAGTGTTTTTATGGCGCTGTGCAGGCTCGCGACGCCTAGCGACGCTTGTCCTTCACGTTCCACTGGGAAGAAGCACGGCGGCAGCTCCCACTCGCTCGCCTTCAGTCGTGAGGAGGACAACGAAGATGACGACTTCGCATCCGAGTCCGACAAGTGGAGCGTCGCACACAGCGATGCATCAGACCCCGTGTATCGCTGGCTCAAGTCCGTGGCACCATGAAGCTAGATTTCAAAGTGGCGCTCTATTTGATTTAAATTATAGGACGAGCGCTCATTCATTCTCATCTCCGTGCTTCTTGAGAGCGAGGGCGACGTTGACAGTCGTGTACACGGCGTAATACACTAGCAGCACCTTACCATACCATGACGGGCACTTACAGTTGTAGACACGGAACACCCAGTACGACGACACCAGCGTGAAGAACAGGAAGCCCATGGAAATCCATGCGTGGTCATCGAACCCTAGCGCCTGCTGTTCGCCTCTGAAGAACGCCAACATCATCGGAATCCCGAGGCCGAGGAGGATATTGAACACTGGTCCTCCGTAGCAACCGGCGATTGCCATCTCTGGGAAACCCGCTCGAGCGACTGAGACGTTCGTGATGAGATCACCGACGGAGTTGCCCCACGACAACACTGTCAGGCCCAGAAGACTGTTGCTCGCATGTGTGATGGTGCCGACGGCGACGAGCAGTGCAACAAGTTCGTTTGCGACCGTGTAGATCCAGCAGACACAGGCGACAAAAGCCAGCAGCAAGAAGAGCGCGCAGTACACCAACGACTCGGGTGGACGGGATCGATGTGTCGTATAGAACACTGTGACGGCAGCGGCAAAACCAGCCAGCGCTAGCACGAGCCACAGCGGCGTGTCGTGGGGTCCAATGGCAGCGTCGGAAGCGTGACCACTCGTCCAAAGCACAAGCAGCGGGACAGCGATCCAACTGAATGCAGCAAGCGAACGCGACCATGTCTCCGAGTCCAAGAGCGGAACCGTCAGATCCCGCAGAAGAACGAGTGGGATCTGCGGCAGACTCACGATCTTCACAAGCAGACTCTCGGATCCTCCGTAGACTTGCACGATGCGTCGCTTGAGACGCCAGCGCCAGCGCAGATGCCGCCAGTAGGCGCCTTCCAGAATGCGAGCTCCATTGGAAAACTGAGCCGTTTGGGCCGCCGCTGGCGAGCTCATTTCACTCGCGTCGTCTTCACTGGCGGTCGTCGCCCACGTGCGGTCGTCGTCCGAAATCAGCGGCGACGTGAGTGACGACTCGTCGGCGAAGTCTTGGAAATGGTCGTCCATCACATCACTGGGAAACACTGGCGCCTTGCGACGAGGAGACCCGAGCTCGACCTCATGACCGCTGGGCAGCTTCGTCACAAATCCGTACGTGTCGCTTGTAGGCTGCTGCTGATTGTTTCCACGCGGTGACAGCGCCAGCCAGAACGCCGACAGGACGCCCTTAGTTCCCACGACCTCACCCTTTGCCTGTTGCTGTTCGACTTGGCGACCAGCGCGTCGAAGGCGAGAGACGCACGCCGGAAGAACGACGCTGCTCACGTACGCTGCGTACGCCAGCAGAAACACCAGTTCCATCACATCGGCTTGATGTGGGCCTGGCTCGTCGCCTGTGGGCTCGTCACTGTGGCGTGACGCGAGCAATAGCAGCAGCACCAGCGACAGGATTAAGGCCGCGACGTCGCGTGAGAACGCCCACCGCTGCACATCCACAGTGCTGGCGATGGCCACGCAGCCAACGACGACGTTGGAGACGAACATGGAGCCGCCCAGCAGCTCGTTGATGCCGGCCTCGCCCACGCCTGAGGAATACGCGGCGATCGCGGAGAAGACGTCGGGGGCGCCATTTCCGAACGCCAGAAATGTCACTCCTGCGACGTCATACGGCACGTGGAGCTGTCATCAAGCACACACAAACATCAGTAACAGATATATAGATGGCTATGAGCTCTAATGGAGCACACCTTCTCGCTGATGCTGGCGAGCGTCGGCGAAAAGTAGCCGTCGGCCGTGCTGCCGAGGAAGAAGAAGAGCAGACTGAGCCAGAGCAGTCCGACGCCGTAGGACACCAGCGGCGCGCCGGCGAATACGCAGTAGTGGATGTACAGGTAGTCGATCTGCAGCGGCCCAAGCGTCTCGTTGCGCGCGGCCGCTGAGCTGTCGCAGTCGAACGCCGCCAGCGTCATCTTCAGTGGATGATCCTTTTGGGTATGCGGGTTATTCTTCCTGAGATTCTGTATTCAACATGGTTCTTAACGGCTATAGTTACGTTTGTTTCACGTACCAAATCACAGATCACATTTTTGTGACAGCCGTTTTTGTGTGTGGTCTAAACGCATGCTATATCAGTACATATTTTGGTATCTTCATCTGCGACGTATGAGCAGCTCTCATCAAACGTCGGTCTCAGCCAAAGGAAGACCGCCGCTTCATGCGCTGCTGCAGCTTGTTCATCATCATGGCCGAGACTGTGATCGTGGGCAAGCTGCTGCGCTCGCGTGAGTTGGTGCGGTGGTCGCTGAACGCCGAGAACTCTTCGGCGGCGTGGAGGAAGTCATCCAATGAGAACTCGTACTTTCTCAAGTGCTGGATCACACACGTCAACGCCTTCCTCTTGCCCTTTTCACCGCCGCCGTAGATCTGTACGACACGAGAAACGATATCTTCCAGGTCGTGGAGCGACTCGGTGAGCTCCGAGTGGCTTCCTTCGATTCCTGGCGTGCGCTGGCGAGCCGCACGGACGTCTTCCTGGATCAAAGAGCCCAAGTGGCGCAGCGACGTCTGCTTGATGTGCGTGATCTTCTTCTTGAACTCGAACAGAATGTTGTTGGCCATCTCGGGGTAGTGCTGGCTGATGCGGTCGAGCCCACTGCGGCTGAGCACGAGCGTGTTAATATACGTCTTGGCTCGGATACTCGCGGCTCGCTTGGACATCGTGAGCATCGCGATTTCCCCAAAGTAGCTGCCTTCTAACAGTGTCGCGACCACGACTTCTTGTGCCGTCTCCGCGTGGAACAGGATCTCAGCGACGCCCTTGACGAGAAAGTACATGTGGCGACCGATCTGGCCTTCCTTGAAGACGTACTCGCCAGGCGTACAGAACTCTGGGTCCAAAATGCCCATGAGGTAGCTCACACACATGTCGTCCTGCGTCGCGAAGAACGCGATCTTGCTCACGACGTCTCGGTTCAAATGAAGCACAACTTGGCTGCGTAGATTGTCTGAGAGTGCAGTGAGGATCTCGTCTTCGTTCTCGTCGTCACGCTGTGAGAGAAAGTACTCGTAGTACCGTCGCAGTCTCGAGCCCAAGTTCTTGGAGATGTTCCGCTCCTTGAGATACGCTTTGAGGCGATCCATGCGCTCGCGGTTGGTCTGCGTGGTGTATTGCAACTCGTCCACGATACTCGCGAGCGTACCAATCACGTAGGTGAACGTCGATGCACCGACGAGCACACCCATCGTCACAAACGCAACTTCCGCTGGATTTCCTGGGGAAGTATCACCGTATCCGACCGTTGTCATTGTGGTCACCGCCCAGTAGAGAGAGAACACGTAGTACTCGATGTGCGACAGAGTCGAAGGCAGCGAGTCCAGTGAACTGCGTCCATACGCTGATCGAGACGTAGCCGACGTGTAGTAGAAGCCACACGCGAGCATGTGCGCAATGAAACACACTTTGAACGTGAGTCGCACAAGCCGCGTGGTCGAGTGGCGTGCCGCGCCAAGCGAGCGAACGCCGATAACGGTGCGTAGCAGCTTGAGCAGGCGAGACAACTTGAGTAGCCGAATGACGCGGATCATGTAGATAGTCTTTGAGCCACTGCCCTGAGAGTTGACGACGCTGTTGATGATCGTCGCCACTGGAAGCGTGGAGCTGACGTCGATCCAGAACCACGACTTCAGATACGTGATCGCAATGACCCTGTCGACTTTCACGAGGTGGCCGCTCTTGTCCACAATCGCCGTGCGGAAGTTGATCACGATGTCGATCGCAAACACGCACTCGATGAAGGTCTCCAGTGCGTGGATCACTGCGTTTTTCTCCGCCACATCCAGTAGAAACGTCGTCTCGTATGGGATCGCGATGGCGCAATACACGAGCAGGATGCTGATGAAGACCTCCCACCGGATCTTGTTGGGATCTTCTGGCATGATCGGCGCAAAGAGTCTCTTCTTGATCCGCGTCCAGAACCGTGATCGGTCGTGGCGAGCCAGCAAGTCGATCATCTTCTTCTTTTCGTGGGTAGAGTTGAACACTGACACGCCCATGGAGATTTCCAGCGTCATCTTCTCGAGGATGTTGAGCGGAACGGCGCGGTAGGATTGCAGTACGCCATCTAATAGCACTGTGAGCGTGGGGTAGACGTTCTCAATGCCCGTCAACTCGGACACTGGATCGCTGGCTCGAGAGTTCATAAAGACTTTGTACCGAGCGAGCGTTTGCTCGTACACGCGATCATACAGGCCGCTTCGTTCTTGATGGTAGAGCATCAATGTGCTTTCGACTTCGGGAAATTCTTCGAGCAGGCGGTCAAAGTCTTCTTTCGGCAGCGTGTACAAGTCGCAGTCTGCCTTCGCAGTGTACGAGTTCTGGTGGAGCGTGTAGTTGAGTAGTGAGGACTCTCCGAAAATGCCGTGTTCGGTCATGATCTCGAGCACGATGATCCACGCGCCATCATTCGCCGTGCGCTTGACTTCGACGACGCCGTGGTTGAGAATGAACATCTCCGTTCCGACAGACCGCTCCCGTGCCAGCACATCGCCTTTGACGGCGATCAGCGGTTTGATGTACATCGCCATGTCCATGACAAACTGATGGCTCAGTCGCTGCAACGCTGGGATCAAGAAGAACGAGTTCCGATAGGTCTCACTCAGAATCTCATCGCGCAGCGACAGCGACAGCTCACACAGAATCTCGCGCTCGTCAAACGCACTGGTCTTGGCGATGTAGTGCTTGAAATACCGCAGAATATTGATTTTGAGCCCATGCGGGATCGTTCGCTTCTGGACAAAGTCTCGCACCATGCTCATCTTTCGGACTCGGGTGTTGGCTTCCCGATTCCAGTTCTCGAGGATCTTGGTGATGTTACCGATGATGATACCGTACCCGGACGCGCCGATGACCTGCGTCACCATGGAATACACGCGTTCGTGGGTGTTGGACGCGTGGATGTCGCCGTATCCGACGCCCGCGAGAGTCGAAATCGCCCAGTAGAAGCTGTACAAGTATCGAATCTCTGGACTCGCGCCATACAAGTTGGCCGTGGTGATCCACGTCACGTCGGTAGGGTTTTCAGAAAACCCAATGAGGCTCCAGAAGCACGATAGTAAATGGGCCGTGAGCAGGACTTGGCCAACCACCTGCGTGAGTCGAGCGATGACAGCGTCCAGCTCCAGCACATCTTCAATCTTCATCGCAAACTGGCGCAATTTGATCAGGCGTGTGAGCTTCGTGACGCGCACGAGACGAACCATACGCGTTAGCTTGAGCGATGCGACTGTGCTCTCTTTTCCGTGGAAGCCGTCGACTCCCGCGACCATGTATTGCGTCGGCAGGATCGCGAGCACGTCCGGGAAAAACCACGTCGACAAGTATCGCCGTGCAATGACAGCGCGGTCCGTGGTGAGCATGTCGTCGTCGTCGAGGTAGAAGCCCACGAAGAAGTTCTGGATCACATCCAAGCCAAATAGCACGTCGGTCACGATACTGAGAATCTGCCATCCCAACGAAAACTCGACGTCTGGGAAGCCGACTTCGATTGGAACCATGATTGCGGAGTAGAGCACGACGACCATGACGAGCGAGTCCCACGAGAGCTTGGCACTGCTGCGCGGATCCAGCACAGGGAAGAGCTTGGAGAGAAAGCGCAGCTTCTGGTGGCGATACTGCGACCACTTGAGCCACATTATGTGCTGTGGGTTGAGATCGTTTGTGAGGACTGCCACCGACGCTCGCGGCTGGATGACTCGCTGCGACGCGCCGATACCAAACAGCATCGCGACGTTGGTTGATGAACCATTGGTGCTCAAAGAGTTCTTGCGGTCGACGGAGCCATGGTTAATCGAGCTGCGACCCACTGAGCCGAGATTTGCACCGGAGACTCGTAGGGGCATCCTTCTTCCATCGAAACTATCCAGTCCAGCTCGCGGCGTGAGGTTTGGAGTCTGGGACCTAATGGGAAGCTGGAGCGAGGCCGTGGTAATAGGAGTGATCGATGGTGCACTGCTGCGACGGTTCGTGCGGCGATCTCCCGTCGGAAGAATCCGCAGAATGCCGACGGGCTGCAGCTCCGCGTTCACGACGGGTGCAACTTGGTGGCGCTTGACTCGCGGGATTTCGAGCGCCTGGGTGATCACGTTTGCCGGTTTTGGGGAGACGTGTGCTACGCCCTCTTCCGCTACCACTTCCATCGTTTGCCGCAACGAGTTCCGTCGTGTTGACGAATGCATTGATTGACCATTCATCGGAACTGGTTGAGCTAGAGAAAGAGAGCGAAGTGGGGGAAGCCTCGGCTCACGAGAACCCATGGTGAAGCTGTTGGATATGTCGATTTCACACAAACCGTAGTCGTAGAACCGGCAGCACTAGCACGATCACCTTGGCTTGCTCGCACCGCCATGGACCTCCCGACCACTTCGAAGCTTTGCGATTCTTCGTCACCAAGCCCGCCACGAGAAGGTGTTGGTGTGTGCCAATCTAAATGCGTCGCGTCAGTTTCATGGACTGTAGTGACCGAAATATCGTAACGGCTTCCTTACCTTATTGAGTGGCAGGCTTCACTGCCGTTGATGTGTATTTCGGTTTTCGTTCTCATCGCTCTGGCGCAGTCATGCTCTCACCTCTGTTGACTTGCCAGCACTGATCGAATCAAGTGTGATCACACGCGTGAGCTGCGCCCAACCAAACCCCCAATATTCAAAAATCAATAGAGCAGCAAAGCAAACCTTGGATCACGTTGGCACGACGACAGCGCTGCTATCGCCCTCTACCGTGAAAGCTGTGGATCTGCGCTTCATCATGTACTCGCGGTCCTTGGCGTCAGTGATGTAGTCGAGCTCGCGGCAAATCGTGCTAGGCTTTGGCGCGAATAGGATATCGTAGACCCGCGGTACGATCGCCACGAATAGACTCAGTCCGGTGCACAACACACAGCACAGAGCGAGCTGTGTGAGCGACCCGACAAGCAGGATCCCGAAAAACTCTCGCCCGAAAGATACGGCGGATGACATTACGTACACGACGACCCACCAAAAGAGCACGGACGCGGACGCCAGCGAGAGCATCGTGCGGTAATTGGACGACACCTCGAGCAGCAAGCGAGCATTCGCGAGGAACACGACGATGAAGTTCTGCGTCAGTCCGAGCGACCACAAGTCGTTGTCCTTGCCGCTGCCTGACCACGGCACGAGGGGAATGAGCTTCGCAGGCACGAGAATGATCAGGATCGACGCGACCGTCGCCTCGAACATCCAGTAGACGAACAGCTTCATGTTCAGGAAACTGTGGAGTGATCCGTCCTGGTACAGCCGAGGGTACTGAAGCGAGATGGGAGCTGAGATATCTTGGTCGAAGACGGAGAAGTAGAGCACCGGAAGCGACGTGAAGCAAATATTGAAGAGCTGCAGGAGCGGATCGTAGTAGGAACTCTGTCCTGAGAAGAGGCAGTAAATGCCGTACACGAACTGCGGAAGCACCAGGAGCACGTTTTTGTAGAAGATGTAGAGTGTCAACACGGAAATGCGCCGGTTCATCGACCGGCCGTGGACTAATACGAGCTTTTGAAGGAACCGGAACGCTGGGAGAGAGTAGTCACTCGCATCGGAAGCCTGGTTACCTTCTTCGCCGGCGATACCGACGCCGATGTGTGCGCGTTGGATCATCGGAACATCGTTCGCGCCGTCACCGATGGCCATCGTCACCTTCTGGGGATATCTCGTGCGCACCATCTCGACCATGAACTCTTTCTGCTTGGGGCTGATGCGAGCACACAGCACTGACTCACAGTACATACACAACTGCAAGAACTCTTGCTCAAGTCCGTATCGCCGAATCGCCTCCACTGCGGTGTCGTTGAGAATCACAGCACGTCGGAGACCGCGGTTCTCGTTAGCTTGAGCGGCCTTTGCGTTGCCCCCACCGCTAAGGCGTTCCATCACTGGCTTGGGTACCAAGAACGAGCTGGTCAGCATTTGCGAATCGCTGTGGACTTGCTTGAGCTCTCTTTCGAAGAACTGGATTGCCGTCGTTTTTGACTCGAGCCACTGGGAGTCCGTGAGCTTGATCAGTCTCATGTCGCTCGATATTAGGCGCACAGCATAGGCGACATTCGTCGCCGTATCTGGACGATCACCCGTGAGCATCCATACTTTGATGCCTGCTTCTCGAAATTTCTCGAGAGTCTCGGGGGCGCCTTCTTGGATCTTGTCTTCGATGGCTGAGATCCCAACCAGCGTCAGTTCAGACTCCAGCTCGGACACGATTGCGCTCGTTGCGTCCGCTTGTTCCGACTCGATGCCCACTCTGCTGCCTCTCGATTTCGCCTTCTTCTTGAGCTCGGCGCGTAACTTGCCGAAGCGGTCGTTCCATGCCGTGTACTCATCCTCTGATAACTCTCTTTCAGCGATGCACAAGACGCGAAGACCGTTGGCACTGTAGGCTTGCATCTGCTCCTTGGCTTGGTGCAATCGACTTGGATGGTTCGTGTCACTCAACGCACGCAAAATGACCGTGTCGGCTCCCTTGCAGTACAGCATGATCTTGCCGTCGGGGTGACGACAAACGATCGAGCTCTTCTTCCTGTCGCTCGTGAACTCGAAGAGGTGAAGAATTTGCAGCTCCACTTCACGATCGTTCATGGAGATGGTCAAGTGAGCATTGTCACGCCGCAGAAGCTTCACACCAAGCCGCGCAGCAGCAGCAACCAACGCCTTTTCGTCTGGAGAAGGTCCAGAGTACCCTTCCGTTGGACTGGCGGTGGTGATTACGGGACTTGCGGCCATGATGCTGAGCCGTGGAGCCAGCGGCAGCAGCGATTTGTACGATTTCCGCGTCGTCAACGTAGTAGCCGTACTCGGCGAGATAGAGTTGTTGGCTGCAAGGTTCAGTAAAAAGTTGGTCGCTTGTGGGGACAGCCGTGATGGATTCGCAGTCTGGCGGTCTTCCAAAGAAGCCGTCGAGGACTCTGGCAAAATCCCTCCGAACGAATTCATGACAGACACAGCGTCGTGTTCGGGCGGAGTGGACGCCGGCCTCAAATTCTGTGAGCCGACAACAAAGTCTTCCACGACGACATCGAGCGATCCACGATCCTCGTCGAAGTTGTATGTCCTGCCATCCAAATGGCACGATCGGAACGCCATCCGGTTGCAGGTCAGCGTGCCGGTCTTGTCGGTGAACACGTGCTCGACCAAACCCAACTCTTCGTTCAACTCCGACGACTGCACACGAACCGCTGTCTGCTTGGTTGGTTTATCTGGGGCATCAACTCTTCCCGCGGACGGAGGTGGTGGCGTGTGAGACCGCGCTGTCAGCTGTCCACTGATGATACGCATCTCTGGATCGCGCTGAATGACGATGGCTTGGAAGTAACGCGTGACATCAATCGTCACTTGCAGCGAGATCGGGACGAAGTTGGAGAACAGAAGCATGTACGCCAAAAAGAGGTACACGAGGTCGAGTGTGTCGACGTTCTTGATCTCGTCGTCGATGTACGGGTTCTCGACCACGCTTCTCGATGTCACCAGGTTCTTCTCGATAACGACGGCGATCGTCAAGATCACGATCTGAGCGAGCACGACCCAGAGCGTGATCTTGTTGATGAACCGGTACAGCCAGCTTTGCTTGATCGGAGTGTCAGAAGAGTTTTGGCGGACTCGTGTATCGTTTCCAGTGTACACAACGACGCCCACGACCCAAGGCGTGTCCTTCAACTGCGTACCCTTGAGCAATATATGCGTGATATCCAGGTCGACCGCGTCTTCAGACTTCCCCGCAGAGCCCACGGCAGGTAGCTTGATCGAGCCTTCAAAGCGATCAATGCGCCTGTTTGGAGGTTCACACTCAATCTGGAGTTGCTTGATGCGATTGGTTCCGACTTGAGTGAGCTCACCATCTTTGGTGAAGCAGTCTTCGCCGTATGGGGTCGTACACAGTTCTGGCGGAACGTAACGTGGCTTGAGCGTAGATTCGCCGTCGAGGTTCGCCGTCATCACATAGCACTGTCCGTGCCCACGACTCGCAGCGAGCAAGACGATGTCGGCGGGGATCTCCTCGTTTTGCTGGACGCGTACGAGCTCGCCGACGTGTAAATCTGCACAGTTGCCGGCTTGAAAAGTTGCAGCGGAGTCACTATTTTCGTTCGACTGAGCCTGAAGGTCCAGCTTTGAGATGGGTGCACGATTTTGATACGCGTCCGATTGATGGCGGTCAAGATCTTCAACGAGGTCTCGCAGCGCGCTGACCACCATGATGAACACGAGCGGAACCACCATCGTCGGGAAGCCTGGCGTCGACGTCACTTCAGGGATGAGCTGGAGAGCCGTGATGAAGAGGAAGTACACATTCGAGAACCGCGTGAACTGCTTGAACAGATTCTTCGGGAGAAAGCTGTAGACGGTGTAGATCGAAGTCTTCACGATGTTCGGTACAAACTTTTCGGCTTGGGCCTTCGAACCGACGCAGATCGTCCGGAATCCGGTTCCAGATTCTACACCTGGACTCAGGTGCTGTGGGCTAGTGTCTGGACTGGTCGGCGAGCCGTCGGGTTGTTCGAGCGGTTTTGTTGCCGCCAGCAGTTGCGTCTTCATCGAATCGGTCATGTCGGTCTCACCGCCGCTCAGATTTTCAACTGCAACCCGCATCGGCAGCACCCTCATGGAACGCGAGACGGTCGCAGAGTTCTCTAGCCGCCACGACGTTCTCCGATGAAGCCTGAAGCAGTGGACGTCGACTTGACAGAGATCGTGGTTTGGGTCACAGTTTGTATCTCGCTTTCAGAACCGGCCATCGCTGCATTCTTCCCCACGTCCTTGTCGGCTTCTTCCAAAAATGGACCTGTCGAAGAAAATAGACTTGTGGGAGATTCTGATCTGTCGCATTCGCAGCTTCAGATAATTGGCCAGATTGTTCACCTTGATCTGGACCACCTCGCAAAGAATGCACGACCAGCGCCTGACGAAACATTTGCTGTTCACCCGACTTCACTGTGGAGAGAGGCGCGCTTGGTGGACTGTCGGATGGGTTGCAGTGAGAGTAAGGACGAGATCCACTTGCAGGATCTGTACCGCAAACAGCTCAAGAACGCGAGCGTGGTGGCTGCCATGGAATTGTTAGAGAGTGAGCATCCATCTTGCATTGCCTTCGTTGCAGGTGGCTATCTAGTCACTTACGGTGTCGTCTTGCAGTTAACTTTCGAGATGCAGGCGTTTGTTTCTATCGCGTATTTGCCAAGATGGATACCGAGTTAGTCACCATGCTCGCAGGTTTGTCCGCCACCATATTATTTCTCACCAACCCACGCGTTGTACTACTTGCATCAGCGCAAGCCATTCGATCGACCTCGACGAGTTTCATGTTTTCTTCAAGTTGCCCCGCACACGGCTTTCCGACCAAGTCTTCAGTGCACTTGGTGAGACGACTCCTTCCACCTGTTGGACAGCAAAACCTCACGCGTAAGATGCACATGATGACAGGCCACCAATCCTTTGATCGAGCGGTCACCTTTGACGACTTTGTGCTGAATATGTGGAACTTCTGCACGATGAGCGTCGACGATATCACCAACCACGTCTTCTGCTTGTACGGTACGCCAACCAAAACACAGTCACGTTGCGTCTGGGTCTTGGGATCGCGTCTGACGCCTTGGTCAACTGCGAAGATGATGACCACAGTGGAACACTGGACACCGCAGAGTGCGATAGTTTGTTCCGGCTCCTGTACAACACGAGCGAACTGCCAGCGGAGATCAAGAAACTCATTGCAGAGGTGGACGCAAACGAAGATGGGTTACTGGACAAAGGTGAGCGAGGACACTGGAAAGGAGAGAGGGAAGCAACAATCGGTGAACGCCGTTCTTACCTCTGTAGATGAGTTTGCGATGATCTGCAAGAAGAATCGGAATCTTTTGAAGCCGATATTTCAACTTCAAGCGAGTGCACAAGAAAAGGTGAGATCGTGACTCGACTATCAGACATGGAATCGCATTCACCAGGCAGGCCCTTCTAGTGTCTCGGGAAGGCGTACTGGAAACGTGAGCAGAAGAAGCGACCGCGTATCCTCGCAGACCAGAAGAATGTCTTTCAGCTGGCGACGCAGCGAATCGAACGCGAGCACGAGCCACAGCACAAAAGCGAGGAGAAAATTCAGCCATCATCTAACGCACCCAGCGTCGCAGATAGCGGCCCACCTCAGAGACGAGCATCTGAACGCATGGCTGCCCGACAGATACAGCAAGAGTTGGAGGAGTTAGAAAGCTGGATCGCTCAGCAAGAGGCGGAACAGCCAGTCGTGGATCGATATCTCAAAGCTCATTGCGAAAGGCATATCACAACCACTCACCTGTCGATGGTTCAAAGGGGAGACTCAGCAGCTTCGCAACGAAGCGCGGACGAAATTCAGCTTTTGACTGATCTGCGGCACTACTCGGCGATATGCGAGAAACGTACGTCTGTCTGCGTTGCCAGTATAAATTTTGAATTTCTTCATGGAATGACACGGTGATTGGCGTGTAGGCTTCGATGAAGCAAAATACAAGCTTCAAGCGGCATGGGGGGAAGAGGAGGCAGCGGCGAGAAGCGTACACCTCCAAGCAGTGCGAGCTACAGTCGGTGCAGTCTCTGCGCAGACGTTTAAGAAGCATTCGGGCAAGGAGGTTCGTTACTCGCTCCGTCTGTAAGAGCAAGCACACAGTACGTTAAAACCTGACCAAACCTTAATGGTAGAACGCGGCGTCCGCGATGGGCTCGTACCTTCAGAAGAAGCTTGACGCCGCAACCGAAGAAGTCCACGCACAATTCCAGGAACGATGGGAAACACTCGAAAAGGCTGCCGCGTTGCTAGGGGATCGGGCACTCGCGACAGCACCGCCACCTGAACAGCGAATGAAGGAGAAGAAACCTACAGACAAACGTCCAGTCGTCCAACGGGTCAAGTCGTCGACTCGCGTCTTGCCCGTAGCTCCTGAGGCGGAGACTTGGACCGAATTCTTCGACGCCACGCAGAATATGCCGTACTACGTTTCGTCGTTAGGCCACTCGACATGGGACCGTCCTGCCACATTCAAATCTGGATAAACACACACGCACAACACCATTACAACCGGCCAAATGGAGTTGCTCGAGTACCTCAGCAGAGTCTCGTGTATTTATCGCTTGCTCGACGCGTTGGACGCCGCCGCCGCGGACGCGCAGTGGATCTGCACGCGGCTCTCGTAGCCCTTCCAGACCTGGCACGTGATCGCCAGGTCTTCTCGGTACGGCTCGCTTTTCTATACGTGGGCCACAACACAGCGAAGCATTAGTGTGGATGGACAACAGCCGCAGTTAGAATTCCTTGATCCAACCTCGATCTGGGCGTTGATTTCCTTCAGCACTTCGTTCAAGCGCGTGACCGACCCCGCAATACGCTGCAGAAGCGCCTGCCAACCACGTCAAGCAACATCACCATCAGTGAGCGCGGCACAACGCCGCCAACGACGGCCTGTCGTTGGCGTTCATGAAGCTCCAACCTTTTGCTTTTCTTCGTGCGGATCTGTCGGCGCATACATGAAACAAACAAACCAATCAAGGGGTCAGTATCTAGCGCGTGGACATATCATTGACAATATGCCGCTAGAGGCGGCTATCGTCGCGTCTAGCCGCCGCCAGAAGCGCCGCAGCGCCGTGTGGATGGCGCTTACTTTGCATGTTGCTCGTGCTGTTCTTCGCGGCCAACTTTTCCGCGCGAAATCAAAGTTTGAACATAATTGGACGAAACGCATGTTGGGCAATTTTCATTGGTGGTTAATATTTACTCATCTGGCTTCAAATAGTGACACGTCACTGCAAAGACTCTTACCATAATGACCAATGTTGCGAGGCTTCTCTCGTATGACCAGACCACTACTAACAGTAAAGTGGGAAAACCCACTTTTCCCACTTTCACCCTAAAAATGACTCCATCCGGGCATCAGGAAGTGGGAAAAGTGGGAAACCATACAAATTTCAAGTACTCCTACACCAGGGCACCCACTTAATATTTTAGGATATATATCAAAATCGGCACCACGTTCAACTTCTGGATCGAAAGAGCTCGGTTTCAGCATTTTCTGACAAGGCTGAGCCTGATGAGACAAAATACTGCGGATGAAAAAATTGTCGAGTTTTTTTGTTGGTACAAAAATCCCCTTTCGAGTGGAAACCATGAAAGTGGGAAAAGTGGATTTGTGAACCCATTTTCCCACTTTAGTAGTGGTCATGAGTCATGACCAAGCTACTTGTACTGGGAGGCATTTGTGTATATATTAGATATCGACATGGAAGCATACAACTACTATCTCAGCGACCAAAGTCTCAGCCCCTGGTTGGGTTTGTTCGTGGAGAGCTCTCATTGGCAGTGGCAAGGCTGGTGGAGGTGACTGACTCCACGCCATAGCCCGCAACACTTCACTGCTGCTCACTGGCGGTCTTGGTACGAGGACGAGGGCGGTGCGAGTCCACC
>JAADWY010000549.1:0-22006 GCA_023336355.1 Pythium dissotocum
CGCGGGCAGTCTGTCGGGCGGCAACAAGCGCAAGCTGTCGGTGGCCATCGCGATGATCGGCAACCCGCAGATCATCTTCCTGGACGAGCCGTCGACCGGCATGGATCCAGTCTCCCGTCGCTTCATGTGGGACGTGATCGCCGGCATCTCGACGCGCAGCAAGTCGGCGACGATCGTGCTGACGACGCACAGCATGGAGGAGTCGGAGGCGTTGTGTTCGCGCGTGGGCATCATGGTGGGCGGTCGTCTGCGCTGTCTGGGCAGCGTGCAGCACCTGAAGAACCGCTTTGGCGACGGCCTCGTGTTCGACGTCAAGATGGTGACGCCGACGCCAGAGCAAGTGGAAGATGTCATCAGTCGAGTATTCGACGGTGCTATGGACGGTGATCGTCCAATGTTCGTGACGCCAATGGAGCTCGAAGAATCGTGCCAGGCGTTCGGTGATCGTCACTTGGTGAAGCGCATCTCTGCGTCTCACCCGACGGGCTACAGCCTCGCGGCTGCGATGGAGCGTGACGGCTTCGTACGTGTTCCGGCGCTGTGTTCGTGGATGCTGGAAGAGACGCGCTTCGACGCCCTCAACCAGTTCCTGCTCTCGTCTTTCGGTGAGCAGAATGTGGTGGTGATGGAGCGCCAGAACGACTTCTGCCGCTTCAAGCTGCGCGGCTCAAACGAGCAGCTCAAGCTGTCGAAGGTGTTCGAACGCATCGAGCGAGTGAAGACGACGATGCACATCCGCGAGTACAGCGTCTCGCAGACCACGCTCGAGCAGATCTTCAACCAGTTCGCGAGCCAGCAGGCCGAGGAGAAGGGCGTGGCGCGTGGCATGGCGGTGACGCACGACGACGAGTGAGCTCGTGGGCGGTGGTAACTGCATCGAATACATTTGGTTCATAACATTTCAATGCACGCTCATACTTTTTTCAAATAGTTCTCGCTGTCCGAATGAGCCGACTCACGTGTTGCGTGGAATGAGGCGGAAGAGTTCCTTGTTTGAAGTACCGTGCAGCTGAATGAAAGGCACGTGGGGGAAGAGATCGCTAAGGCATTCAGTTGCCTTCGCAGTGAAATAAGATGGAAACCAAACAGTATTTGATAACAGCTACTACTCGCATGGCCGTGTGTCCAACGGCCTAGGCAAAGAGGACAACTCGTGAAGCCATCAGAACCCAACACGACAAAACTTTAAACCCACCCAGGAGCCGTTTGGCCAAACGTTCTGCACAATGCGACAGCTCCTCAGAGCGCTGGACTGTCCTATGATCAACTAAGTAGCGTTGCCCCTTGTCGAAAGGCGAGTGTATCGCATCATCCGATGAACAGTATTTAAATACTATTAGTTCGACAAACGCATTGATTATAGATTACACATTCCCTCTGTGGGGTTAGCGGGTTCGATCGCGGAGTGAGTATCGACCATCACGTGCCTTTCATTCAGCGTGTACTGCGCGAGGATGGGAAGGAGTCTCTTGTGGAGTTTTACGAGTCCCACTTGATGTCTTCATGGTCGACAGCTCTTGTAGGAACTTGCACAAGTCAAAGTCCTCGTCGTCCACAAACGATGGACCGAAAGAGTTGGAGGCTTCCTTGCGCTTGGTTGGCGCGGCCTCTGGAAGCGTTGATCGCCTCGAGCGCAGCTTGGACCGCCTCCGCTTTGTGCTTGGGACGCAAGTGATCTTGCTCAATCGACTGGGCTGGCCACGCACGAAGTGTTCATGGACGAACGTCTCGATTTGCTTCGTGGCCGCTCCTCCTGGCCTTGTGGTGTTTCGAAAGCCGTGCTCCGCGAGATGCTGACGGAAGACATCGACGCGTCCTCGAAAGTACCGTGGCAGAATGCGGCCGTCGAACTCTTCTTCGTCGTAGATCGAGAACGCATTTCCCGTGGAATCCCACCCGACGACCGTCAAGTCCTCGACAGCCAGCAGGCGATAGAGCTTGCGGATGAACGCAGTCGGGATGGACGCGGTGCTGACTGGGGCTGTGCTCGCCATGGTGTTGCTGTTGTGAATGGATGCTTCCTGTCTTGTTCCTGGTGTCTACTTGAAATGGAATGTGTGCAACCCAGAGAGTGCACAAATGAAGAGACGGATTGACTACCGGTATATACAATCGTTGTCCAGCCGAGAAATTAAAATAATCAGTCGGCTGGCAGGATACCAATTTCAAGTGCTGATGACTGCCGAGTCGTCATCAGTTGATTTTGGGCGGACACAAGTCGGCAGTCGTCATCAATCGATTTTGGTCGACACTTGCTGTCTCACGGGCGGTAGTGGGAGCCGACCGATGTGGACAAGAAGAGTAAATCCGAGTTGTTTACTGGACGCAAACAACGAGCAACTAGGTTTTTCATGGGTGCACCTCGCAGCTCGCAAGGTAACTAAGCCGAATGAGGCATCGCTCACTGACTTGATACGTCATCAGCCTGTCGGTTTACTTTCGCCGGCGAGCGTTCTGGTGAGCCCCGCACCACTCGTCCTTGGGCTGAGTGTCCTCCTCCAAAGTGACGTTGAAGTCGTCCTGGAGACTCTGGTTCGCGTACGCTCGGGCCTTGGCGTGGACTTCCGGGCTCGTGGCTCTTGCTAGCAGTCGCTGGACGCGGTAGCAGCACGTGCGGCAGCGGTCGAAGGCGCAGGCTCTTTCCCAGTACACGGGCGTCTCACACGACGGCGTGGCACACGGCCGGTGGAATTGCTGGAGACCCTGGGTGGCATTTTCACGTCCTAGCTGAAGCGAGAGCTCATCGGCTTCCTCACCGTCGACTGTGAGCCGCACGTCGTCGCTGCGTTGAGGAGCCCACACGACGCGCGGTGCGTCAGCAGCAACGTGGTCCAGCAACAGCAGCTTGGTCTGGTGACGCGCACGAAGCCGGAACAGTTCATCGGTCTCTTCATCTCCCAGGGTCGCATTTTCAGCAACTGGAGCTGCCGACTTGGCCTCTGGAACGAAGAGCTCAGCGATAAACGCGTCCAGCAGCTCACGCGTGTGGAGATTCGTCTTCAGCAGCCCCTTCGCGCCGTCGGACGCTGCCGTGAGTTGCTTTTGGCGGCGAAACACCCACGAAACCAGTCGAACCACCCACGCCAGAGGCTTAAAAGAGACCAAGAACCGCACCAAAGCCACCCACAGTCGACCCACGCGAGTCTGGACACGCTGTCTCCACGTGACAATGGCTACGCTCGCTGGTGCTGCCTCCTCCGTTTCTTCTTCACCGTCTTTCAGGAACGCAATGCCCAGCGCCTCGCGTGTGGCCATGCGCCAGACACCCTTGGCCCCCGCACTGACGCGGAGCTTCTCGCGTCGAGAGGTTATTGGGTCTGGGTCGCCTCCTTCCAGTGGAACGAACTGCGAGCACGACAGCGTCGCGAAGAAGACGCGCACGGGCTCATTCCGCACCGTGGGCTCCCACGCGATCTCGACCTGTTCGGCGTCGAGCGACTGCGCGTACTCGGCGATCTTCCTAACCATCGCGTGCTCGGCGCCTCGGTTCAACGCGCGGCAGCTCATGAGGAAGCTGTCTGCTGTGACAGTGCGACCCACGAGTCGAAACAACGCGATGCAAACGAGTCCGTAGTGGCCGTAGCGGTCCGTGACAGTCGACGTCAGCACGAAGTGGGTATCAGCTGAGGCAATATACTGAGTCAGGGCTTCCTGTGTGAGAATGCGAGAGAACGTGGTGGCGACGTTGAACGTGTTGGTGCGCTGGTGGAGCTGGAGCACGCGAGCGAAGGCGGTGGAGTTTGAGTTCGTGTCCACGACGCGATCGAACTGGATACGAATGGCCAAGGAGCTCAGGAACGCGGCCTGCGACGGCGCCTGACGCTGCAATTGTGATCGCTGTGCGTTTTGCTGATACATCTTTGTACGCTCAGCGTCTTCGGCAGTCGTTGTGGCCTCTGTACTCGTAGCTGCGGCCGCGAGCGGCGTATCGAAGACCCACTGCGAGTCCAGAAAGTGCTCGTCGAAATCTTCGGGCACGTGGATCACAGTCACCATGGGCAGCGCACTGGCGACGTCGTGGCACTCGAGTGCGTTGTCGTCGATGAACACGAACGAGCCGAGATGCAGCGCCAGTTCACTGGCGATCTCGCGGATGTTCTCCGACTTCGCGCGCCAATTGACTTTGCGACTGACGATGTGCGTGTCGAGCTGCAGCACGAGCTCTGACGCGCGCTCTTTGAACACCGCGTCCACGTCCTGCGCGATGTTCTTACTGCACAGACACAGCAGCATGCCACGCTGCTGGAGAGAGACCACGAACCGCTGCAGCGCCAGGAAGCGAGCGCTGAGCTCCACTCGTCCTGGCCCGACGTCTGCCACAGCACCGCCCCATAGTGTGTTGTCACAGTCGAGCACCACGACCTTCTTGGGCTTGTGGACGAGCCGTGCGATGCCGCGCACGCAGCTGAGCGCGACTGCGTTGAGCATGCTCTGACTGAATGGCGCGTGCTCGCGCTTGTCCTGGAGCGCGTCGTACCAGGCGTCTGGATGCGCTTGAGCTTCAGAAAAGAAGCCACGCAATAGATCACTGGACGGTCGACAATGGACACGCTTGAGCTGCCTGATGAGATTCTGCAGCGCCACTTCCTCGGCTTCAAAGCGGCTCTGCAGCGCAGGCGGGGACGGACAGAACTGGATCAGCAGTGGCGGCACGTGCACTTTCTCATCGTAGCTCTTGAGCTGCTCAAAAAAGGCGTGTCCGGTTAGGGCTGTCTCCGTCGCATGGGCTTCTGTCACTGCTGGCTGTGCGATGAGCTCTGGATGCGCGGCCTGGAGATCGCTGAGCCGCACGAGCAACAGAACGAGATCCGCTGGTGGCGACTGACGCAGCGGCTCCTCCAGCGTCGCCAGATCCGCCGCGCTGCCATAACCCAGCCACTCGACCGCCACGTTCTCCAGTCCATGCACTGCGCCACGCAGCAGCAGCGCCAGCGGTGTGGCCAGCGCAGCATCGCAGGCGAACGAGCCGCCCACCATCACGTGCATTTTCGGTGTGGTTTGTTGGTCATCCACCCGTACGTTCTAGCCCATGAATTAGGCTAACCTAGCCTTTTCGACGTCTTTTCTGATAGGCTGAACTGGGCTAATTTCGCCATTTCCGAATCGTCACAAGATCACGGGGAGAGTTAATGTGAAGACGCGGCTACCGCCGTATCTCGCGTGCTTCAGCAGAGGCTCTGCCAAATGGACCACCGCCACCACCACGCACACACGGCCTTCTACCAGCAGCCAAAGACGTCGGTGGGTCGTGCAGCTGACGCTGGTCGTGGATCTGACCGACGCGCTGCTGGACGACGCCCACCACCGCTCGCGTTTGCTGCGTGTGCGCGAGTCCATCGACATTCTGCGGCTCGCAATAGCCGCACAGCCACAGCAAACGACGGAAATGTTGTTCCAACACCTCGAAGAGATCCATCCGTGCAGCGTCGCGCGATTCGAAGAGCCTGTCGAGTCGCTGGCACGCGGCGCGCCGTTCGAACTCAAGCTCGAGGTCGAGTTTAAAAGCATCGACACGCACCAACTGGAGCTGCGCCTAGCGACGTACTTTCTCCGTGAGCTGGACGAGTCCATGTCGTTAGATCCGGTGTTTGTGAGCCTCTCCAGCAAGCTCAGGGCTCAAATCTAGGACTGGAGTAACTTCGATGATCCCGTCCACGTGGAGCTCCAAGTCGACTCGACCGAGATCGAAGTCTTCGACATGCTGGAGGCCGACGACTACTTCGTTTTCCTCGCTGCGTTCTCGCGCACGCTCCACTGCTACCAGCTTGCAGTTTCCCAAGCCGGGGAAGATGAGAAGCTCAAGAGCTATTCGCCGCTCGTCGTGGACAAGATCCAGCTGAATCTCAACCGCTTCTCCATCACGAGCCGCGTTGTGGCGGCAGCACGAGCGTTCATGAAGGCGGGTATCCCAGTGGACACGCGTGTGATCAATCTAGATCCCCGACTGGTCTCCTGCTCCTCTGACGAGCTCCAGAACTTCGTGCGGGACGTTTCCAAAGACGCGACCAACTTTTTGATCATGACAGGCGTGGATATCTACGAAGAAGCCCCGCCGAGCATCGACAGACACGGCCAAGACCGGTCGGATGCTATCAGCGTGATCCTGCTGGCCACTGAGTGGGCCAAGCCGCTCCACGAAGTGAGACCAGCAGGACTACTGCCGTTGTGCTCTCAGACAGTCAACCGCCAAGCCATTTTCAGAGGCGTTTTCGAGTACACTCTGGACCGCGCGGTGCTTCCAGATCTGCTGACGTTCGACTCCGACTTCACACTCACGGACCAGGACGCTGAGTGGATTCGCGAGTATTCAGCTCAGTGGCGTCTAGTCAATCGAGGCCGCAAATGCTGCTTGAAACAACTCCAAGTGCTGCCTCTCAGCATGAGTAGCAGTGCGTTGTACGAGCTGCTGGCTGCATTCGACGATGCGGAAGAAGTCAGTATTTGGAACGTGGTGGATCCGAACGCGATCGATTGGCTTCTGCTGGTCCTACGATACCCAAGCCTCCACAGTCTGTTCATCGCCAACGCTAGTATCACGACCATGGATCTTTTTGATCCAAGCATCAACGATCCACGGCTGCTACGCAAGCCGCTACTTAAACAGATTCTGCTCCGTGACGTCACCATCCAGGACACTGCGAGCATTCCGCGGTTCATGGAGAGTCTCAAGCCAAGTTCACGATCGACACTCGCTGCATCTCTGAGGCAACTGCAGATCTGGCAGCGCGGTGTCAGCTCACAGGAATCCAGAGCCCACGGCCACGCAGCGATGCTGTCTCTGGACGGCGTACTGCAAGCCAATCGTGTGCTGACTGACGTCCGTGTGTTTCTTCATGGCCTCCGTGAGAGTTCAGCCGGAGTTATGAGGCGACTGCAATTCTACCACCAAGCTCACATTCCAACGAGCCTCAGCAAGCGACGAGTTGAATACGCCAAGGCTTGCAACCTCGCGTTTCTCAGCGTAATACGCGACGACAAAACGAGTCCACGCACTCAGCTGGACGCACGCGTCGTGAGTCTCATCTTCGATTTCAGCGCACCAACCGAACGACGGCGTGTGGCGGTGGCCGTGCAATGACTCGAGCAGACATGAAAGACCAGCGAGCCAACGATCGGTCCTCCGATCAGTGGTGAAGAAGCCCCGGCACTGAGGATACGATCTGATACCTTCAAATCTGACGCTTGACAGCGGGGCAGTGACCGTGGATCAAAATTAGCTTCGGCTTCAGCTTCTAGCCTCCGCCAATTATGGCGGGCCAGTTAACCCCAGTCAGCAAATGTCAACATGGAGCGCATGGACGAGAACGCGCTGGCGAACCGGATACTGTCCTGGTTGCGCTGCTTCTACTCAGAGTCTGTGCGATGGGGGATGGTGAAAGACGAAAGCGGCACACACTACGGGGTGATCTTCGAGCTGTCTGTGGATGTGACCGAGTCTCTGCAAGAAGACGAATACGGAGACCATGAACGCTACGCACACGACGAAGACGACGAGGAATGCGTCCCAGTCCGCCGCAAGGACACCCTCATGATGCTTCGCGAGGCCATCGATATCGTGCGGCTTCTGTTGGCCACACAACCAGCCATGTTGGCGAATGCCTACGGTCTCAGAAACCCCAAGTACGACGACTACGAGGACCACTATGTAGACGACGACAAGTCCGAACACGAGGCTCTGGCCGCTTTGGCTCGTGGCGTACCGACCGAACTGCGGCTTCGGTTTGATTTTTACGGCTACAAGACGCGGATGCTCGAAGATCAATTGGCCTGGAGGTTTATGCTCGAGATGGGTGAGACGCTGTCCACAGACGCAAAGTATCTGGCGATCCGCAAGGAATTAGTAGAGCAAATCGAAGACCACGAGGCGCTGACGACGCCTGTGCGCATCACGCTGTGCGTTGACTCGACGGAGATCCAGGAGTTCAGTCCGATGGAGGCTGAAGATTTCTTCGTCGGTCTCAGCAAATTGGCTGAAAAGCTCTTTGATATCGATGTTGAATACGAAGATGACGAGTGGACGCTAGAAGACCACCACACGCCGCTTGTCGTCGACAAGATCGAGCTGCGTCTTCGCCGCTTCTGTATCTCTTGCCGTGTCGTGGAGGCAGCACAGTCATTCAATTACGCAGGGATCCCAGTGGACTGCAAGCTGCTCAACTTGGACCTGCGGTTGATCTCGTGTTCCGATGAAGATCTGCTGTCGGCCTGTGAACCGAGAAGCCGTTTTCCGCAGCATTGTCGAGCTCTTCGCGACACGGAAGCAGCCTTTGAACTCACT
The DNA here is from genome assembly GCA_023336355.1 of Pythium dissotocum. Lineage (NCBI taxonomy): Eukaryota > Oomycota > Peronosporomycetes > Pythiales > Pythiaceae > Pythium > Pythium dissotocum. The sequence continues at coordinate 8,279 of JAADWY010000549.1, forward strand.
CTCACTGGGGAATAACCTCGTGACCAGCGACCAAGACAGTCGGTGCATCGAACGCCTCGCCAAGGAGTATCGAGCCGCACATCCAGAAGCCAAGCTCCACGTCAAACGGCTCGTGTTGGTCTTCAGGGAGTCGATCTTCCATGAAGCTTCCAGTGATGGACAGAAGCTTAGTCGCTTTCTGTGTGCCTTTGACGACGTCCAAAAGCTCGTCTTAGGCGCCAGTCGCGACGCACAACCCATGCCGGCTGATGTCCACGTCATTCTGCGCTTTCCGAGTCTCCGCTGCGTCACACTACACAGAGTCCGCATCCCCAGCATGGATCTGTTCGACCCAACCATCCCAGATCCTCAGCTTCCGTCCAAGCCAGCGCTGGAAGATCTGCAGCTCGCGGGCGTGCAGTTTCAGGACATCGCAAGCGTCGCTCGCTTCGTGAACAAGCTCAAGTCTCCGACCGACAGCGTGCTCGCGAAGTCTCTTCGTGTCTTTGAAATCCATCCAATACCCGAGAACAGTGTGGCTGACAAAGCGTTCTTTGACCACGCCGAACTGCTCGATCTGGACGCCGTGCTCCACGCCAACCGCGTGCTGTCCGTTCTCAGCGTCGACGTCAACTCATCGGACGAAACGGCGACAGAGGACTCCGAGCGACTGCGAAAGCATTGTAACAGCTCCCTTCCGACCCCCATGGCGACGCCACGCGTGGACCACTTCAAGGCCCGGACGATGGCGTTTCTCAGTGTGATTCGAGAGGACTCGACTAGTAGCGCACGTAGGAAGCTGGACACTGGTGTGGTCAGTCTCATCCTCGACTTTAGTGCGCCGTACACCGTCTTTGTTGATACAACCTCCTGGACAGACTGAAGGACCGAGTGCGACACCAAAGAAGAGTAACTATACAGTAGTAAAGCCATTGACTCTATCACGGTTACCATCGGCCTTATGGTTGACGTGTCTTTGGTCTCCGCTTCAGTCCTCGTCGTCCTCGTCCTCGTCGTCATCGAGGTCTTCGATATGGTCCACGCGGACTCTCCGCGCCACGTGAGGCGCACTGAAGTCGAAGATGAGGCTGACGACGCGAGCGTCCAACCCACTGCGTGCACTAGCTGAGTCCCCACGAATCACACTGAGGAACGCCAAGTTGCGGGCCTTGATGTAGTCTTCACGGCGTGTCGCCAGTGGCACTGGGATTGCGCTGCCGTTGTGCTTTTGCAGTCGCTCACTGTCCTGCAGAGCCTCATCGTCGGGGTTGATGGAGATGGTGAGCTTCGACAGCACGCGGTTGGACTGCAGCACATCACCCAGCGTCAGCATGGCGTCGTGGTCGAAGAACACTTGGTTGACCAGCGGAGTTCCGTATATCGGACTGATCCGAAGCACTCGCAACGACGTCGCGAGCTCATTCTTGGATGGAAACTGGAGTGTTTTCACGAATCGAGCCACGCTCTCGATATCGCGGAACTCCACACCCATGAGCACGAGTTCTTCCAGCGCTGGAGGCTTGAACGGAAGCTGTGGATCGGAGATGAGGGTCGCGTCGAATGCATCCATGCTGGAGAGGCTAACCCTGTGTAGGTGAACTCGACGAAGGCTGGGAAAGCGCAGGATCGCGCTTGGATCGGGCGTGATGGGCCGTCCTCCGAGACTCGCGCCAGTGGTGATCTCTTCTAAGTCATCGAAAGCGGACAGGATACGGGTGAGTTCTCGAGCAGAGTCCAGGTCCGCGAACCTGAGCTCGAGACGCTTGACGCACAGTTTGGCTTTTGGATGAGAGGCTCGGTACTCGTTCGTGATTCGCTCGAGACACGCACCGTCGGTTCGATCAAACATGAGGTCGTCTCCAAGCAAGAGCGAGTTCAGTGGAGTGGAGAACAGCTCGATAATGCCGCGCAGAATGGCCTCGCGGTTTTCGGGCTGACAGCACAGCGTCAGCAGACCGCCCAAATTAACTTCGTGCACGTGTTTGACGCTGGCGATCACTCGCAGGACCATCTCCACAATCTCGGTTCTGTCTTGGCCCTCCATGTCAATCGGCTCGATGTCTTCTTCGTTCGGATCAACGCCCGTGTAGACGGTTAATTGCGTCGAACCGCGCGTGATGGCCGTCACGAACGCCAGCAAGTCGTCTTCAGCGCATGAGATCAGCCGGAGATCCAAACTCAGCCGCTTGCAGTCCACGGGGACCCCAGCATCCATGAAGGATTGGGCCGCCAGCACGACGCGGTGCGTGATACAGAAACGCAGGAGACTGAGCTCGATCTTGTCCACAGTCAGCGGCGTGTGCTTGTTCTCGCCTGTCCAGTCGCAGAACTCTAAGCGCACGTAATCGTCGTTGAGAAGCCCCGCCAAACTTCCTAGACCAAGGAAGAAGTCTTCGGCCTCCAGCAGACTAAAGTCTTCGATCTCGGGCGAGTCGACGAACAGCGTGATGGTCACGGGGCTCTGCAGCACGTCGTGGTCTTGGATCTGGCCCACCAGCTCATTGCGGATCGCCACATAGTCCGCATTCGTGGATAGATGCCTGCCCATCCGCAGGATGAAGTGGCTCACTAGTTGTGGCGCGAGCATCCGCGTCTTGAGGCTGTTGAACTCGAAGCGCAGCCGCATCTCCGCTGGCACGCCACGCGCTAGTGCAGCCAACGCCTCCGCGTCCGTCTTCCTGTGCTCCTCGGCCTCGATCCCATACTCCGCAAGGCTTTGCGTTGACTTGCGGTAGAAGTCGGTCACGATCTTCGGCTGCACGGCCAGCGTGAGTCGCACGAGATCGATGGCCTCGCGCAGCTGAAGCAGGTGCTCGAACTCGTCGTCTTCGTCGAGTAGAAAGTCCGTCACGTCCGCATACAGGTCCACAATGGCGCCATAGCGTGTGCATCCACTGCTGTTGGCTTGCGCAACCGTCCCCCATTGCACGGAGCTCATGGAGAAGCAGCGCAGCCAGCGCGTGAGCCGGCTCGCCAGCGCATTCTCGTCTGTGGTCATCGTCGTGTTTCCTTTCTGCATATGCAATGTCACAGGATTTATCATCACTCCGACACGTGGACTAACGAGCAGCTCTTTTCAAATATGCATTCATAGAGGTTAAAACCGATATTATACCGGTATTCAGATAGTTTCGTGGACGAGCGCCGGCCTGAACCAAGAGATCATCTTCCCTGGAAGAAGCGCTAGAATAGGACAAGCGAAGCCGTCTCCATGCCCGACAGCAAGCCCGCTGAGTCGCCAGGCGACGCCGAAGCACCCGCGCCATTAGCTGCGGCTGACGCTGCGTCTATCGATGCCTCATCTACCTCTACGACGAGCAGTGACGTCGCGCCGCCGCCTAGCAAACGCGTGCGCCGCGACTATCCGTGGCGTGACGTGTACGTTCGGGACCTGGGCGTGCGGCCCATCCAGTTCGACGCTTCGTCAGGCGACGCCGTGCTGGTCGAGTGCAGCTTCTGCGTGCACTTTGGCCGCGAGGCGCCGCCCGTGCTGGCGGCTAAACCTGTGGTGAAGCAGGACGGTCAGCCGATCAAGACCCGCGCGCGTACACGCAACGTCGCGCACTGGAAGTACCCGTTCCGCACGGACAACATGCGTTCGCACCACCAGCAGCAGCACCCGCACAAGTGGAAGCTGTACCAGGAGCTGCTGGAGCAGGCCAAGCAGGAACACATCGCCGCCAAGATGCAAGGAGGGGGCGCCCTCAGCGACGACGTCAGCGGCTTCAGCGGAGAGGCTGAGCTGCGGCTCAGCGCGTTCTTCGGAGACAGTGGCGAAGTCAGCAGCTCTGCAGCGTCCACGCCATCGTCTTCAGCAGGTAACTTACTCGCTGTGCAACATCCTGTCAAGCGTGTCAGCCGAGTCAGCAGTGACGCCCTCGCTATGCAAAACCAGTCAGCGACACTGACAGCCGAGCCTCGCAGTGTCAGTCTGGTTGTTGGTACCATCAAGACGCCTGCGATCGTGGATGCGGTGCTGACAGCGATGGCTGACGTGCCAGAGCACCTGGAGTTGAGTGAAGCAGGTCCAGCCCCATCCTTCTTCACGCCTGAATTGGACCACGTGAATGCAATGTCTGACAACGACGGGACTCCTGCCCAGTACGCAGTCGCGATGCCCGGCGCGACGACGCTGCACCGCTTGGCCCCGATGCTTCGCGCTGGTCTCAGCTTCAGCCAAATCGCCCGCATCCTTGAAGCGACAGCGCCCAGTCAGCGGCTGAGCCGTGGAGACGTCACCGCCTACGCCCGTGTGATGGTGGCGTCGAGTCTGCAGCGCATCTCCAGTCTCCTGAACGCTGCGTGGGCGTACAGTCTTCACATGAACGTCGTCGAGCCGACTCGCTCCGGAGACCCCGTGGCTTTGTGTGTGAATGTGCGAGTGCCCGCCAAACAGAGCCGCTCTGTTGAGGAGTTCCACGTGGTCACACTGGCGCTGCGTCCCGATGCAGAATCCCTCAACGAAACGCTGGCTTTCCTGCGCAAGGTTCTGTCGTCGCTTGATGTAAAGTGGACATCCAAGGTCCTCAGCGTCTCACTCGACGGTGCGACGCACTGCCTTGGTGACCGCGCTGACTTCGTGGACAAGCAGCTCATGCCGTTGCTGGACGAGCCCAAGCTCAAGGCGTTCAGCGGCCGTCATGTCGTCGAAAGCTGCATCCAAGCTGCGTGGACGTCATTCCTGTCGGATAGTTCGCCGTTCGCAATGACGCTTCTCGAGCTCCTTGCTGTGCTGCGTTCTGATGGCGAGTGGGTCCAACGCCACGGCCACTGCCCCATTGTCAAGCTTCAAAACGCGTCGTCCGTCTTCCACGCACTCAACTGGCTGCTCAAGCATCGAGATGACATGCCCCAAGAGTATTCCGACTCGGTGGCTCCATCGTGGTGGTGGCTCGTGGCGTGCGTCGTCATCGAAGTGTGGATGAGTTGTCGGACCGCTGTCCAAGGACTCGCTGCGAACGCCACCCAAGAGCAAACGCTCACGGCGATGGAAAAACTGCGAGCCATTCTGAAGGAAAAATGCTGCTTCACAGACCTGGAGGACGATGAAATGGAAGAAATCGACCACGTGACGACGACGTACGATGAAGCAGAGCGCCTGGCGACTCTCACGGCGGCTGAAAGCGGAAACAAGATCACGATCTGGTCCGACAAGAGCATGGCGATCTGCTTCCGCACGCTGAACGTGTCAGCGCGACGCCTCTTCGACGAGCTGTCAGCCAAGCCGTCAGCAACTGCGTTGATCATGGCGGAGCGCGAAGTCTCACGCTTCGTGCTGCAGACGGTCGGCCACATCAGCAGTGGTCTCAGCAAGCATTCAGTCATCAACAGGGAACTGCGGCACCCACCGACGATGCCTCTCGACTTCTCCAGCATCGAGCCCGCTCAGGTCGTCGACCTGATTGAAAGCCACAGCCGTCGCCTCGAAGCGGCGTTCCCGACGTCGTTTCTTGACCTCGCAGCGCGTGAGATCCGCGAGCTGCAAGCGACGGTGGCGACGTCTGATGCTCCTCTGGTCCAACAGCTGCGGTCTAGTTCAGCGTTGGCATCGTTCGCTGACGCATGGGCCCACGTACCGCAGTTCTCAGCAGCGCGAACCATCGCGGCAGGCTTTGTGACGACGTTGCCTCAGCCTCAGCTTCAGCAGCGTCCAGCGGCTGTGCGTTGTTTCAGTCAGGTGGAAAATGGTGACCTTCCGCGTTTCGTCCTCGCCGACTTAGTCGTCGAAGCTCATGCACACGCTCAGCAAGCTGAGAGGCTCGGCAATGCTGTCAGCACGAGCCAGACGACGGTTAGTTCGCTAGAGTCGCAAGTCATTTAGTAAACGGTGACAAGTTCTTGAGCTACTTAGAAACAAATAGAATGGCCATTCAGAGTGCATCTTGGAGCTAACCAGCTAACGATACTCCTTGTGGCGTGGCCCATGAGCGTGACAAATTTCTTCTTCAAGCATCAATAAATCCTCCATGCACGACTCCTAAGCGAAGGTTCCTTCTTCCACGCTCGCAAAACCGCGCCCCAAAAAGATACTGGGAATCTTCGTCTTACTCCTGCATTTCCATCATCATCAGTAGCACCATTCCCTGTTGATGGGACATCCAATTGTTCAACAACCGCAGAGAAAACAAAACAGGCAACAAAAAAACGAGATGGGCTCGTTCCACGCACTGGAGTAAGCGGCTCTGGCCAAAACGGCCCGCAGCAATCGCCCTCCGCCTCTCGATTGTCTTTCTCTGCTACCTCGCACCATGGGGACGTACCTTCATGCGAGGTGGATGTGTTGGAGCTCTGCGCGGCGAGGGAGAAGTCTTGAAATGCTTGCATTTAGTTGGTTTCTTGGCTCTTGATTTGTGGGTCCACTCGTCTCAGACTCAGACTCAGTTGTGACATGTGATGGCGTATTTTGTATGGGTTCGGTCACAAAATGTGACGGCCCTCACGTCGCAGTTATTTGATTGCAGTTAGAAACAGATTAGAAGTATGTTCGTAACCGAACCTCTACGTCACACCGCAGTCAATTCGCCCAGGGGAAATACACCAAACCGTCGGAACATGGCGTCCCGCCGCATCTCGATGCCTGTACATGGCGCTCTAGCTGACCACACAGGCCGCCATTGTCATAAGCGACACACTTTGCTGATGCGCACAAATCCCACGTGGCTGATCATGCTGGTCGCTCTACTGGGCGTGCTCTTGCTGCTGCCACAGACGACGTACGCGATCATCACGCCCGACGAACCTTCGCCGCCGAAAGCCGCGTCTTCCGCCGTCCCTGCGTCGACCAATGCCCCACAGAAGCCACCATCGATCGTCAGTGCTGGTGTGGGTAGTGGTGCAGGTACGGTGTCGCCTCCAGTAGCCAGTAGCGGCAGCGCGACGCCCTTGAAGCCGGCGGCAACACAGACGGCGGGGTCTGAAGCGGCGAACCTAGAGCCTTCGGCGACTGCAGCAGCATCGGCAACCAAGCCAGCGACTGCGAAGGACAAGGGCGGGTCGGCGACTGGTGATAAGGCAGCGGAGAAGCCGCAAACGCAGGCGAATCCTAGTGACAAGGAGAAGGAGGCGACGCCCGCGACTGTGGTTGAAGTTGTCCACGAGGTTCGTCCAGCAGCTTCTTTAACTCGTTCAGACTGAATAACTGACTGTGTATTGATTGCAGCGATACGTGCGTGGCCGTGGTGACTATCTGGACGACGACGACGCCGACGAGCGCGACTCGTACAGCGCCTTTGAGATCGAGGACTCGGACGCAGACGACGAAGGCGGCGGCGGACGCAGTGGCGGCGCCAGCAGCGGCAAGCGGCAGAACTACGCGTCGCTGGACGCAGGCGCTACGATCTTGGACATGTCGCCGGAGATGAAGAGCCCGACGAACTTGCTCGTGCCCGACAAAGACCGGTACATGCTCATGCCGTGCGAGAAACCGCGCAAGTGGGTGGTCGTGAGTCTGTCGGAGGACGTCCACGCCGACGCCATCGCGATCGCCAACTTTGAGAAGTTCTCGTCGACGATCAAGGACTTTATCGTGCTTGGCAGTGTCAACTACCCGACGGATACGTGGTTCGTGTTGGGCAATTTCACGGCGGCGCAGCGAAACGGCGAGCAGATTTTCCCTCTGGACGCGCAGCACCACGTGCGCTACATCAAGCTGCGGTTCTTTTCGCACTACGGGTCCGAGTACTACTGCACACTCAGTCAGCTCAAGTACGTTGGAATTCTGAGGTTGTGAGTGCTCATTTGCGGGGTGGTTCCTAAGGTGATATTGTTGTCATGTTCTGTAGGATGTACGGACGCACGTTCACGCAGGTGATTTCACAACTGGAGAAGAGCATCGATGCAGACGTCGCGCTGGACACGCTGCCAGCTTTGCCGTCCGTCGACAAGGATCCGTACGGGATTGAAGGCCTTGTGGACGCTGTGGGCAAACTACGCGGGCTTGACACAGGGTCGTATACCGGCGATGATGATGGATCGTTGGACCACGACCATGAACCGCCAGTGCTTTCTCCGACCCAGCAATGCTCCATTGCGCAAGCTATCGCTCACAACCGTCTCGTGCTCGCTGATGTCTTGGCACTTCCGCAGGCTGCGCCGGTTTGCTCGATTCAAGACGCAATGAAGCAATCACCTGTCAAGCCGACGACGTTTTTACCAGCTCCTGGCTGTTGCGACAGCCACAGCGACGAGCAGCAAGCGCGGGAACTCGTCGAACTTGATGCGAAGGAGCTGCCCATGGCGACGAATTCGCCTGCGACAGCGACCCAGACGCCCACGACTGGTGGAAACGCGTCTACCGACGGCGCGGGGAAGAGCAACGGGTCGGCTTCTGCGACTGCTGTCGCACCAAGCCCGTCGTTTAGCAGCAACGCACTGCACGCTCAAGGACTTGGTCGTCTCGAGAGTATCTTTGTCCGCATCACAAAGAAAAGTACGTGGACTCGTGCTGGAAAGTTTGTGCAGTGTCACTCACGGAATTTGCTTGTGTTGTGTCGTGATTTGTAGTCCAGCAACTCGAACTCAACCAAACCGTGTTCGCACGCCAACTTGAAGAGACGCAAGCGCAGCAGAAGGCGCTTACGCTGAGCCTTCACGCGAAGCAAGACTCGCTCGCAGGTCAGATGAAAGAAATGCGCTCGATGCTGACGGAAATGGTAAGGTGGCTGATCCAATTTGCGAGCTTTGGTCCTCTGATCTGACTTTTTTTGGGTGTGTGCAGCGCACGAAAATGGATCGAGACGCTGTGAACAATGAACACTATCGACGTCTTGTCGATGAACTGGTCAAGGAAAACACGGCGCTATGGGTATGTGCACTCTATCCACCCTGGGGTGAGGGTTTGAGATCGAACCTCTAACCATTTGTGGCTTTCCATGGTCTAGAACGAAATGCTGATCGTGCGCGAAGTCATCACGACGATGAAGGCCGGCATTCTCTGTGCGCTGGTCCTGTCGGCGTGCATCATCGTGATCTATCTGCTTCGTCTGCTCTTCCGTTGTGTCAAGAGTGCGAAACGACGAGCCGATCAGCGTGAGTGGTTCTGGCGCATGGAGACGCTGAGCCAACAGCTCAGTGACAACGCCAATGCCCAGTCAGCTTCTCCGACAGCGTCGACTGGTACTGTGAGCGTCGACAACGAACCAGTTGGCGCATGGCGGCTGAATTACAAGAAGCAGTTCGGTTCATCGTGGGATGACTCGGCGATCGAACGCAAGACGATGCTGAGTGAGTTCGTGGACGAGCCGTCGTCGATGATGCTCCAGACTGTTGACGGTCGCCAGCGCAACAAACGCGCCCGCACAGCGTCGCTCATCGTTACACCCAAGCTGAAGGATATCATGGCGCGGATCGAGATGGCGCACTCTGCTGCTGAGGCTGAAACAGAAATGAAGATCAAGGCTGAGCCTGACAGCGACTACGAGGGATAAAGGTATGGTATCAGGTCAGTTCGTACTGGCATGTTTGATAGTAGAAGACGGAGTTGGATAGAGTGCACACTATTTATACAGCTGCATCACAACGACACCTCGCGCCGCCATTCTCGTCTCCACGTCGCGTTGAGGCTTGGAAACCCAGTGAAGCGCTGACACTGAGAGCCGTCGGAAGCGAAGGATAAGACCCCAAGCGATGTTGCGGCGCCCGTCGATGACCGAGTCGACGTCTTCAAGCGGCGGTGACGTGACTTTTGACGACGTCGACGACAGCCAAGTATTCGCGTTTCTCGATGAAGCTGAAGAGCCAGGCATCGCCAAGCCGTCAGCATCACGCGCGTAAGTGGAAGAGTTGATTTGGTTGGGAAATGACTCGAAATTGACGGGGGTGGCGGTGTCTTTTTGGTTCGCAGGGTCGAATTCCGCCTCGATTTCTCGTCTCGCGTGAACCCCGCGCCTGGACCACCACCTGCCATCATCGGATCTCCCCCAATGAGCAGACGATCAAGTACGAATTCGGTTGCTGCCACGGTCAAACAAACGAATGCTACTCGCAACAGCGAGATTGGAACCGCCAACGCGCGAACGCTGCAGCGTTCCCCGTCGATGCGATCGTCCGCCGCGCTTCCATTTCGCAAGAGGCTTTCTCGACGCCCGTCTGAGCCGATCGCCGACGCATCAGTTATTGCGGCAGCGGCTTCTATCATGAAAGTGACGTCGGTTCGACCCGAGTCTCCTCCTAGTTCTCCTCCGCCTTCACCACCTGGTTCACTGCCGATCACCGTGGGGCCGAGTCTCTCGCTACCTCAAGCAAAGACAGCGCCATCGAAGTCACCCGTGGTATCCAACGTTGACCCCTCGATACCGTCAGCAGCAACGACAAGTGCTCTTGCAATGGCCTCAGCAGCCGCGATAGCACTGGAAGAACGTCAAGAAGAAGTACAGTCGCTGCGGAGTGAACTCCAGCAAGCACGGTCGGCCATGTCTGAGCTGCAGGACAAACTACGATCGGCTGAACAGCAGAATGAGTCGCTGTCAAGTCAACTGATCGCGGTTCAAGACGCATACGAAGAGAAGCTCCGGACTTCCTACGAGAACGCTGCAAGTGAACGTGAAGAAACACTGCGACAACACGAAGCTGCGTTGCTCGTATTACGAGAACAACTTGCCGACCAACGCAGTGAGTTGCAGCAGGAGATGAAAGCGGCAGTCGACCAAGTTCAGAGTGAGCTACTCATCGAAAACGAGAGACTGCAACGGAAGGTCGTAGAAGAAGCTGAACAGAACAGACACCTCAGCGCCCAGCGCGAGGCGCTACAGATCGAGCTCAAGCGATCCCAAGCTGAGAGACAACTGCGTTTCCAGTCGGATGCGTCTCTGGAAACCAAATGCTTAGCTCTTCAGGCGTCAGCGGATCATTGGGAAGCTCAGTGTCAGTCGCTACAAGATCAAGTGCATCAGCTATTACACGAACAGGAGGAGTCACGCCGACGCGAAGCCATGGAACAAATGAACCAAGAAAAGAAGAACGATCTGCAGAAGGCGATTCAGCAGCGATTCGCGATGCAAGTTCAACTGCTGCAGTCGCAGTTGAAGACGCTTGCAACGGAAATGCGCGACGTGATGAAGAAAGAGATGAAGAAGACGACCCACTTGCTGACGAAATTCCAGCAACAAGCGAGCGAGATGGCGATCCAGCAGAATGAAAAGGCGATGGCTCTCGTAGCCAAACAGAACCGCATCATCCAGTTGGAAACACAGTTGAAGAACGAGCGACAGAGCGTGTCGCAGTTGGATGTGTCGCTTGCCAAGACCACGCGAATGCTGGAGAAGAAAGAAGCGCTGTTCAAGTCCAAGTACCACGAGCAGAAAGAGTTCCTGGACATCACGGTCGCTGTCCGCAATGGACTGACCAACGAGCTACAGACAAAGCGACGGAAAGTCGAAGACTTGGAGCTCCAGTATCAAGAGCTCCAGCGTGCGAAAGAGAGCGTCGAAAAGAAGAACAGGCACTTGGTGCAGCAAGTCAAGATCATGCAGCACGTCCACGCTCGGGAGATGGAAGAGGTCGCTCTGCTTCGTCAACAGCACCAAGGTCCGCAAGGAAGTGGTCGACGTATGAGCGTCGATGGGTCGATGGCGCTCAAGCAGCAGCAGCAGGGCAAAGCCGGAGTCTCTCGAAGCAAATCTACAGGTCGAGACCTGTCGACCAGACGAGCATCAGTCAGCGCAGAGGACAGTAAAGATCTGGACAAAGGCGTCGGTCAAGGCGCAGTAGATACCAGCATCTCAGAGTACAACAGAAGACATCGATCTGCGGACGACGACGTGTTCGCGACTCAGGGTACGTGGCCTCCTCATTAGAGATTATTCCGACGGTGCGGGCGTCTAATTATGTGTGTTTGCCACCAGAATGGCGTGATTTCGTAGAGCTCACGACGCTGCACGAGGCAGAATGCCGTCGTCACGTCCAGACGCAGCCCACCAGTCCAGCGAGTGGTCGGTGATAGGCACGGAGGCAACCATGCAGTGTACTCGGGTGGGTTCAAAAATCAAAGATCGCTATCCCCCCGTTGATTAGGGTATATGTACTTGTATCGGTTTGGACAGGTTACTTGGGTGGTCATAATCTTTATCGGTGGGTTCGGAGACGCGAGCATAATCCGGATCGGTGGGTTGCGTCTCCACGCTTTATCCGTTTGGCGCACTTGAGTCCCACGCAAGGAGAGCAGACTATGCATAGGCGCCAACGTGTCGCAGTGGCCATTTCCACCCAGCGAGTTGGCGTCTTCCGCTCGTAAGGACACGTGCTCGACACATACAGAGCAGCACTCTTGCCCGACCGTATGACGGCAAGACGCGGATCTCAGGCTCGAATCTCTAGTCCGCATGTGTTCCGAGTGTACCGCACTGTCCGTACACTCCATTCCACAAGTCGATCGATCCACGCCGTGGATTCCACAGACAACCGTTCGAGGAGGGCCTTTGGCACGATGCGCACGATCGTCATTTGGCCATCACTCGAGTGATTGCGCCAAGCAGCTTGCAGACGCAGCCAGAAACGGATCAAACATTGATGTTCGCAGTGATTCTTCCAGACAAAACCTCGATACAGCATGCCAAAATAGGATAGAATGCAGTAAAGTCCAGTGGCTACGATTAAACACCGCCATGGTGGCCATAATCAAGTCGTTTGGGGCCAGTGCTGAGTGCTCGCCTGAGGCCACAGTTGGAGGATTCCATCATCAACCGGATGATGGTAATCGTAATTTAGCCAATAGAATAGCCTCGCTGACAGTATCAGCCAATCAGCAATGATCGACTAACATCCCACAGTTTCGTCCTCAAAATGGCTATATCAGTGGTCTCTGTTAAATGATGAAGGAATTGAGTCTTTTGAGAGCCAAACATATTTATTTTGGTTAGACAGACAGTCGAACCCTGCCGAACGTGTGGGTGTACGCAGCCAGTCCAATGGTGGCACTCGCTCTCTGTCCCCTGCAGCTGGAATTCAGCCCCAGGCATCTTTCAGTCAAACGCGTCGGAACGACGTGTTGTGTTGGTTCATTCGCCAACTAGTCGCCGACCGACGTCACCAACACCAACTAGCCCACGCTTGGCGTTTTTGTTGGTGTTTTCTTCGGTTTCCTCGCATCTTCGGTTGCACTTCCATTTCATTGGTGCTTTCGCCAATGAAGGCAACCATGAGCGGCACCGACGCGCTGCAAGAGCCGTCGAATGCCGCGGCGGTGAGCGAGCTCTCGGCGCGCCGCACGACCTTCAGCTTCATCCAGACGCTGCTGTGGAAGAACTGGGTGCTCAAGAAGCGCCACCCGGTCGCCACGTTCCTGGAAGTCGCGCTGCCCTGCATCTTCATCCTGCTCATGGGCGTGCTCAAGAACCAGACCACGGACGTCAACGTGCCGCCTGGATGGAGCGACAGCGTGGGCTCGCCTGCCGACGACACGGTCGGCACGTCCTACAGCCTGTTCACGCCGCTTGGCTCGTTCATCTCATGGCTCCCGCGGACGGACCTGCCGCTGTTTTACCAGCACGAGGCCACGCTCACGGGCGTGCTGCTGTCGCTGGGTTTACAGTCCGTGCAGGACGGACTCCGGCTCGACGAGCTGCCCGCTGCTGACCTCACGGCCTGCCGCACGGGTGTGATCGTCAGCGGTGCTGTGTCCACGAACGCGTCGTCACCCAACAGAGTTCCAGCTTCCTGTGGCGGCAAGGTCGTCCCCTACAAGATCGGTATCGCGCCAGACACCGCGTTCACGCGCCAGTATTTCATGCAGACTATGGACCAGTGGTACCCGCG
>JAADWY010000550.1:0-22000 GCA_023336355.1 Pythium dissotocum
TTATTTTTTCGAGCTTGGATCGAGGGTGACTCACAACCACCGCGCAAAGGCAACAACGACGAGGAGAACCTCTGATGGGAGGAAAGACACATCTATATTGCAAGGCACATGTTCAGCAACTCGTTGTTTAATCTTGAAAAGGACTTCTTGTGCTGAGCACGCTGCCCAGTGGCTTGACATGTGAACCCAAGTCCGGGGACTTTGCCATAGTTATGGTAGCATGGTTCTATTCCCAAACTGTACAGTTTGCCTCGACGCGTCATCGATGGACAGACTAGCTGTGATGGCATTGCCCTCGCTGACGTCCTATCACTTTGTTTCATAGCCAGTAGTTACTTCACAGTGCATGCCATCCAATCCGAGTATTGGATGCGGATACTGCAGATGCTTCAACACAGATACATCTGTTCCTGGGGTACAATTTGCAAGCTTATCAGTGCCAGAAGCTAGCTTGTATCAGTATGACTCGGTTCTACGGCCGCCCTGCGGTCCACAGAGTACAGTGCGGGCGGCTCACAGCAGTTGCAATTGCCATCTAATCAAAATTCCGGTGTCGAGCAGTCCAATCACACGAAATAGACGTGCTAAGCTTCAAAAGGGACCCCTTCCAGCGATATCACGCCTCCCCCTAGTTCACTCACCTCCCACTGTAACCTGCCGGTCGATTTAGCCGCTGGTTGGGTGTGTCATGTCTTCTCACAAACTCGCACTCGACAGTTCGCCTTCAAGCAGCCAATGCACGATCAAGGGTTCTCGATACGATGCCGCCGACGTTCCTGCAGACCATCTTCCGCACTAAGCCGATTGAGGTGATTCGCGCTGAAGAAGCCACATCCGAGCTGAAGCGCTCGCTGTCTCTCTTCGACTTGATTTGCATCGGCATCGGCGCGACTGTCGGCAGCGGTGTCTTCGCTACGACTGGCCAGCTCATCTCGGAAAATGCAGGCCCCAGTGCCGTGATCTCGTGGACAATCGCCGGTGTCGTGAGTCTCCTCAACGCGTTCGCATACATGGAGTTGGTTACACGAGTACCATCGTCAGGAAGTACGTACGCGTACGCGTACCACGCCCTTGGGGAGCTACCGGCAGTGATCGCGGCATGGCTTCTGACACTCGAGTTCGCTGTCGCCGGTGCCGGTGTCGCTCGCAGTTGGGCCCAGAAGATGGAGGACTGGCTGCTGGAAGGCTATCCGACGCATGATTTCGGATGGCTCAACCTCAAGCACGCCAACTTGCTCGGTGCGGCGGTGATGGCGCTGAGTGTCGTGGTGCTGCTCATGGGTATCAAGTTCGGCAAGGTCTTCATCAACACGATGGCCGCGATCAAGGTGTCGGTCGTTCTCTTCATCGTGCTCGCCGGATTCGCGTACATGGACACGTCGAACCTGTCGCCTTTCATTCCACCGCGTGACGAAGCCAAGGACGCTTACGGCACCAAGGGCATGATCGGTGCGTCGTCGTTGGCCTTCTTCGGCTACATCGGCTTCGACGAGGTCTGTTGTCTCGCCGCTGAGGTCCACAACCCTCGCAAGATCCTGCCCATCGCCGTGATTGGTGTCGTGCTCTGCACGATGACTATGAGTGTCTTCGCGTCGCTTGTGCTGTCCGGCATGGTACCATACATGGACGCAGTTAACTTCTCAGCAGGATTCAATGCGCAAGGTGCCAAGTGGGCTGGTCAGATCGTCCACGCGGGTGAGATCGTGACCATGCCAGTCGTGGTGTTGGTATCGTTCCTCGCACAGCCACGTCTCCACTACGCGTTGGCCTGTGACGGGTTGATGCCGCAGATCTTTGCCGTGGTCGACGGCAACGGGAATCTGTTCTGGAACACGCTGATCAGTGGTATCATCTTCACGGTGATCTCTCTTGTCGTGCCATTCGACGTGCTGTGGGACATCGTGAGCTTCGGTACGTGTCTCTCCTTCGTCATGTCCAACTCGGCCCTGCTCATGGTACGGACTCGCAAGGCGTCGCCAGTGTC
This sequence comes from Pythium dissotocum, assembly GCA_023336355.1. Classification (NCBI taxonomy): domain Eukaryota; phylum Oomycota; class Peronosporomycetes; order Pythiales; family Pythiaceae; genus Pythium; species Pythium dissotocum. The sequence continues at coordinate 1,985 of JAADWY010000550.1, forward strand.
CGCTCCAGTCACGATCGGTTTATTGGTGTTCTGTGCGTTCGTCGGGACCTTCACCTACACAATCGGTTACTCGGACAACAGTTCAACAGTGGCCCTCATCATCGCGATCATCTTCCTCGCCGCAAGCCTGACAGCCTCCTTGTATCTGGCGTTAAAGTGTCCTCGCGAGATCAATGACCCAGAAAACTACACAGCTCCGCTGGTTCCGCTGCTGCCGACGGTCGCCATCCTTGCCGACTTCTACTTGATGTCCCAGCTCAGCTCCCAGGGCATCTGCCTCTCGCTCGTCTGGATCGCGATCTCAATCGTCTTCTACTTCGTGTATGGCTACGGCCACTCTGCTGGTCGCAATGGTTGGGCAGAGCGTCTTGAGACCCTTCCATCAGGCCACAGTTCTCTGCGATCCCCGATGTTGTCGCTGAACGAGGTGTATCCGTCCATTAACTCCATGGTCAAGATGGAGGCCGCAAAGAGATCAAGCATCCCGCAGACGCACTAGTCGCAAAGCCAGCACTATTCACTCCACGAGAACTGAGTTTCGGTCTGCTGTGTGGCGAACTCATTGGAGGCGAGCTCGATACATACTCATTTCTTTAAAGTTTTCTTGTATTTCCCGTAATACGCATCCCGATGTTGTTTTTTGAGTTCCTCCGTAGTGAAAGGCGCGCCTAATTGCCTCACCTCCCACATGTAGCCCAACATAGCGGGTCGTCTGGGATGCTCGCTATACCAAACCGACGCAGTTCGTTGAGACCGGCGGTTTGTACGCCGTTCTCCAACAGCAACTTCAAGGCATCTTCGTTGTCATCGTATTTCTCGACACGTGACATGGTCTCCACCAGCGGCGACACGGTGTAACTTGTGGCGTCGGGAGTCGTGTTGGACATGACGTCGAGGCCGTGCGCGAGAAAGACGGAGATGATATCGCGGCTGACTGCGTGGGGAAGATACTGGCATTTCCGTGAGAACTTGGTGTATAATGCGGAGATCGGATACCGCTCAGCACAACACCGCGACAGCAGGAGGTCTAGCATGGCGAGACATTTCGACTTCTCCATGCACGTCTGCAACGTCTCCAGCGTTGACGGCAGCGCTTGATCAAGCAGACGCGTCGCAAACTCAACGTTTTCACGGTAGATTGCTTTCCTCAGTGCCTTGTCGTGTTGCTCTGGCCGTCGCTCGAGTGGAAGTGGTTCGTACGCGCATGTACGAACCACAGTGGACGGCGAATGGCAAAAGCGATCCCCCAAACGCAGCATTTGCACTAGCGTATGTGCCGGTGATATCGGTGCCGCGTTCCATCAAGAAGTGGAGCATGCGCACCGAGTCGGCGGCAACGGCAGCACTGACCGCGGAACTGTCGTTGAAAACGCGATGGTTGATGTCCACGCCTCTGTTGAGCAGCAAGGTCACGATTTCTTGGTTTCCTCGATAGGCGGCGAGTGCAAGTGCGCAACCACCGTTGACCGCTATCTCGACTGGATCTTGAAGAACGGGACGCGTGGCGAGTAGATGGTTGATGAACAGGATGTCTTGCGACCAGCACGACATGCATAGAAGCAACCAAGAGTTGATAAGTCGCGACTTGACGAGAGGCACCTTGAGTTCGAGGATCCCCGTCTCCGCAGGGGCATGGACCGCCGTGCTACCGCCCCTTTCTCCGTGCGCATTCATATCCACGAACGGATGGAGCTTATGCTCATGTGTGTATAGCTTCAAACCACGAAGAGGTCTCTCCAGAAATTTAGCAATAATAATTGAGACCATCATGCATGGGCTGAAATCATGAGTGTTGGTCTTGCTGGCTGAGATCTGAGTTCTCAGATGCTGAGTGAATGTGCTCCGAATGTCGTCCGAATGGACAATGGACCACCTCCATCAACTGTGGGGAAAATGCAACAGCCAAGTCACGATGAAAACCGACTGGCAGCGGATCCTACACAGCCCACCAGCGGACGCATGAGCTACAGTAACAGCCGCGCACTACAAGAAAGTACACCGCAGTATCCGAACGCCGCCTTTCCGGTCGTTGGAACCTTCAGATTCGAGCAGCTACGTGCTAACAAGTCAGTCTGCGCAAGTGACGCCGATGGCTTCCGTCTGTTTGCCCAGCCGCTCAACAACAGTATACCAACTCTGGCTTTGATAGAAGCTGCCCGACAAGGAGATACAATTGGCGTCAAGAAGCTTCTGCAGCAGGATCCGTTGATTGTCGACGGGAAGGACGCAGTCACGCACGAGACGGCTTTTTCTGCGGCATTCGCGAATGGCCATCGTGGCATCTGTGAGCTATTGCTTCAACACGGCGTGTCTCCAGTCGGTGTCTGCGTATCGTATGAAGATGGACAGCGTCGTCGTGATTCACTCGTGCGACTCGCAGTGAGAGAAGCCAACCTGCCACTTCTGCGGTGGCTACTTGACAGTGGAGCTCCAGCGTACACCAAGGAGATCGACAGCGGACTCAGCGCGTTCGCGTTGGCTGCTTGGGATGGCGATATCGAGATCGTCGACGAGCTACTGCGGCGAGGAGTGATGTTGGAGGCAGACCAGTGTTCAGAGCTATCACTTGCCCAAGGATTCCGACCTGAAGTGTGGATCATGAAGGAAGGAGCATCCGATCTGACCAGTTTTCGGCTTCTCGCAATCGCGTGTTGGCGTCAGAATCCTAGGCTGAGGATATATCTACTTGGTTCGCACGCCCAGCTTCGAGATCGACAACTCATGCAGCAGTACGGAGCGTTGGCGTTGTACTGTGCAGTATATCAAGAGGATGAGGCCACGGTGCCTGAGCTGCTCGCGCGGGGGGTACGAGCTGATAGCTACATTTGCGGTCATGTACATGCGATGTCTGCTGCTCTGCAAGTCGACTCTGTGAAGATGCTTCGCTTGTTGATGGCAAGGAATACGACACCAGTGTGTTGTAACGAGAAATTGCTGGCAGCTGTCGCGTGTGGAGCTGTCGCGTGTGTTCAAGAGCTTCTCCCGTCTCCGAGCCTGACGGCTTTGCAGCGAGATCGAGCCCTGGAGGATGCAGTTCGCCTCAATTCCGTTGATATTGCGACACCTCTCCTGGAGTCTTTTGCTGGCGACGTCAACATTTCTTCTCTCGAGAGGTGCCTCCGCGATGCGACGGAAAATGGGAATGTGGAGCTACTGGAGCTGCTACTGTCACATCAAGATACTGAGCCAGTCTCGTTTCTTCAAAAATGTGCGTCGTTGGCCTGCTTGATGAGCCAGACAGACGTCGTCTCTCTGCTTCTGGCCTATGGCATCGACGTGAACACCCCAAGTTCGCACGGGACTTCGTTTTTGCTCCATACTGTCGTTTCCACGGTCTTCAGACACACCGAGTCAGTCAAGATTGCGAAGATGCTGCTTGAGCACGGTGCCAGTGTCGATACAACCAACACATTTGATGAAACACCAATCATGGCTCTGAATCACAAGCGTTCACAGGCCAAGACACGAGAAGCAGTAGCTCAATATGAAGCCCTACGAGATTTATTGATTGCCTACGGTGCTACATAGAATGACGACGGAATACAAGTCATCTTGCACACGACTACGAGTCCCTACTGGTACCCGGGCAGTTCGTCTGGAGGCCCAAAGTCGCACGTTCCTGGTTTGTAGCTCTTGACGTGTGTCGCCATCTGCGCGAGTGAGCAGCATGGACAGAAGCAGGAAACGCAGAAGTCTTCCACGATGCTGCCTGGCAAGCGGAAGCGTTCACGGACCTTGGATCGCAGCTGCACGAACGCAATACAGGTTATGATCGTCACGACGATGGCGATGTACCCCCACACGGTCAAGCGTCTCCTCGAATAGCGGTATCTGTAGTAGTAGCCGCGCGAGTAGTACGAGTACGAGTCGCTCTGATTCATCGTCGACACCGTCAGCACGTACATGACCAGATCGAGCCCCACCACAAAGCCGAACAAAAGCAGAACGCTCGTGTACTGGCACCCGATGCGAGTGGCGATCTGAGCGGCCGTGACACACGGACAGAACGTCACCATGCAGCAGTTCGGCGTGCAGTAGTCCAGGCAGCTACAGAGCCCAGCCGACCAGTCGCCTGTCTGGATGGCTCCTGGTGTGTGGACGCGACCTCGCGGCTGTTGAACGACCGTCGCCACAGCATCAGCAGCGAGTGCCGTCAGCTTGATCATGGCGGGACCTCCTGATTGGGTTCTCTTGGTCTTGTTGGCCTTGTTGTACTTGGTGGAGTACTTGCGTCTACCACCACTGCCTTGTTTGGGCTTCATGACGATCACAACGGAGCCGTCAGGCTGCACAATGCGGTCTTGGACTTGGTAATCGTCGTCGTTTTCATCACCGCCGTCGTCATCATCGTCATCATCGTCGACCTCTTGATCATGGTCTCCCCCGCCGCAGTCGCTGTCATCGTCGACACCTACGGCATAGTCACCGCCTGCAGCGAGATCGGACAGCGGCGTTGAGGCCGCCCCAAAGTCGAAGGCGCCCCCGACGTCGCAATCGTAGTCGTCCATGGTGAAGTCGTGGGTAGTAGAGAGCTGGAGGGTGTTGTGTGTCGATGTGGAGGATTACAGAATGACCACAAACGAAAATCAGGCATCGCGAGCACGAACGCAAGTCGATACTTGATGCACGAACGCGAGTAAACGAGCGAAGTGAGAAGACAGACGCGAGTAAAGCGACTGCACCGCAGAAATTTTTAGCCATCGCCGGTGAACAATACGAGCTCGTGCGTCCAGTGAGTTACTGTTCAGGGAATCGTCTCAGCTGACCAGTTGAAGTACAACTCACAACTAATACTTCGAATATCAGCGTTTGTGGATGACTCAGTGCAACACCACCACCAGTGGGTACAGACCAGATACAAAGCGTCATTTCTTGCTGGCATTATTTACAGTGTTAGCCGATGACGCGGCGGCCGCGTCCACACTGGATCCATGAACTTCAACTCGTTGCCTTTTCTGTCAGTGACTCTTGGGAACACTCGTATGATTCATACTACAAGGGCTCGACTCAGCCGCTTGACCAGCAAAAACCTCACCACGCAAGCCGTAGACCACGCACGGAAAATTTGAGGAGCTCATGAGCTCAGCCAGACAAAATTCTCAACTAAAACTGAAAAATTCGGTGGCTGTGGAATTTAATTGACAAAGTCCAACGACTGGGTTGGTTCCGACGCAACAGACGGTGTGAGCTTCTGGGCCTCGAGCCACTCGGCGTTGTACAGCTTGCTGCGGTACCTCTCTCCGCTATCGCAGAGGATCGTCACGATGGTGTGCCCTGGGCCAAGTTTCCTCGCCATCTTAACTGCACCGACGACGTTCATCGCAGCACTTGGGCCAACGAAGATCCCGTCGTTACGGAGCAGGAAGTACGCCATGTCCACGACCTCTTGGTTCGTCGCAGAGATGCCCTTGTCGATCACGGCTTCATTGAAGTTTGGCGTCACTCGCGGCAGTCCGACACCTTCCACGACCGTAGTTCCCGTCGGTGAAATGGGCACCATCTCTAGTCCGTCCTTCTGGAAACTCGTCTTCTTTCCACCATTCACGTACGGCACGAGACTCGTAATTTCAGATGGATCTACAAGCCACGAGTGCATCTTCGGGTTCTTCTCCTTGAGATACTTGGAGCAGCCCGCAATGGTCCCGGCAGTCCCTGCTCCCGACACGAACCCGTCGATCTTGCCTCCAGCTTGCTGCCAGATCTCAGGACCCGTCCCCTTATAGTGGGATCCGAGGCTGGCCAAGTTCTCGAACTGGTTCGGATAGGCAGCGCCTGGGATCTCCTTACTCAGACGCAACGCAACGTGGCAGAAATTGTTCTCGTCCGACAACGGCACCGTCGGCAGCACGCGGACATCGGCACCGATCGTCCGCATCAGTTCGATCTTCTCCGTCGCCGTCGAGTCTGGCATCGTGATGATCGTCTTGTAGCCTCGCGCATTCGCCAGCATCGCCAGCGAGACGCCCGTATTCCCTCCAGTCGCCTCAATGATCGTACCACCGGGCTTGAGCTGTCCCTTGGCCTCGGCATCCAGAATCAAACTCTTGGCCGCACGGTCCTTGATGCTTCCGCACGGATTCATGTACTCGGCCTTCCCGTAGATCTTGCAGCCCGTGAGACGCGAGACACTCTTGAGTTCGATCAGCGGCGTGTTGCCGACAGCATCAAACAGATCCACAGGCTCGGAATTCTTCTTGTTCTTGACCACGGTCTCAGTTGGGACGGAGGTAGCGGAGACCGCCACGGTCTCATTTACAGGAGCTGACTGGCGCTGCCACAGCGCACCACCGGCGGCGCCAGTAGCGAAGCACGCGAGCGGTAGACTCCATCGACGTGCGGCCATCGTGCCCCTTGGATCAGTTGCGCATTCCTGGAGTCGAATCGAAGAAGACGAGACTGTCCAATCCAACGAGTGGATCCTCTGGTGTATCTGCGACGTGGTCCCGCATCAAATCTGACTTGGTCCCACTCAGATAAGCGCAACACTAGGGCAACTGAACTGGTAGGAAGAGTTGCGCCAGCTCTCCACGTCAAGAGCGCTGTGGATCTGCAACCGTCGGTATCCAAGACAAACCATAGTTCAGTCTAGTTGAGTCATTCCTGTCTACATCACCTCCGGGGTGCTTATCCAAGATGCCGTGCTTGTAGTAGAGTCACATACTGCACGTCTGCTGCTATGATCTTGAGCAATTCTTATGTTGCAGGAATATGTCAGCCAAGCGGAGACCTTCGTTGGTGGGTTGATTTCTCGTGAAAAAGAGTCCGCTTCGCCGCACCACTACTGAAAGTGAACTGCACCAACGATGAAGAAGATCACGGATGAAGACCGCGAAGCAAACATCCAGCGAGCCCTCTTGTGGATCCGAAGCGACAAGGCTTCTATCGACTTCACGATGGTTCGGATCGGTCTCTCGCCACATAGCGGCGCACTCACCCAAGCCCAGGAGGATGAGTTCATGGACGCCATCCTTCACGCCACGGCCAATCGAGTCCAAGCGACAAGGATGTTGTTATACTACGCATGCAACAGAGGAAGTATGAGGCTGGTGCAGTTCCTGCTGCCCACGGTGGGTGTCGACGGCGCGGATCCGAGTCGCGCGACCCCGCTCACCATAGCGGCTTACGCTGGACGCGTGGAGATCGTGCAGTACCTTTTCGCACAAGCATCGACAGGGCTCAGCAACCAAGTCCTTCTCTTCATGATGGCCAACGCCGTCGGTGAAGGCCACGTCGAGATGGTCGAGTTACTGCTCAAGTTAGCGGACGAGGACTTCGACATCAACGCCTCTGTCGGGTTGGATGATCCGCCGAATCAAGAGCAGTGGACCTGTGGCTCACTTCTCGAACGAGCTATCTACAGGAACAAAGTACAAGTCGTGTCCATACTACTCAGTCACGGTGCTTCGGGACTGCATGAAACCCCGGACATCGTGCGGTGGGTTTCTTCCCTCGACATGGCGGAGCTTCTGCACAATCACGGTGCGGTCTTCAGCGGCAAAGGCGATCTACAAGCGGCACTTGATTCGATTGAAAGAGGAGACCGCACTTTGTTTCACGTGCTTCTTGACCATGGAACCGACATCCTCCGCATGCAGTACACCACCATGACGCCATTCCTCGCCGCGTCGGAGTGGGGTAGGAAGGGCTTGGATTGTGGCAATGCCATCGTTGATTTGTTTGCTTGTGCGATCGACATCGATGCTCGAGACGAGGACGGATTGACAGCGCTTCAGTCCATCATGTCCTGGGACGTGACGCCCGATAAAGAGCGCCTGGTGAAGCTGTTGGTGGATCTTGGTGCAAGTACAGAAGCGTGTGTTGGACTAGAGTAGCGAATCCAGCTCGTACGATCAGCCCAAACAATACTACTATTAGCTTAGATTTGGTAAGCATGACCAAATTTCTGCAACAAGTTGATTGATCAGGTACGATCCTGCCTCTTAACTCTTCGTAGAACGTCTCTCACACTTGCATTTGCCGCCACGAACATCGCACTCTTGCCTTCTTCATCACGGGCATCAGGGTCTGCACCTGCACGAAGCAACGCTTCAACTGTATCTGCACTGCCTCCGAGAGCAGCTTTGAATAGCGGCGTGCGTTGATGTTCCCGACGCCAGTTAATATCAACACCGTGCTGCGCAAACAACTCGATGATCTCGCATTTGCCTTGTAAACTCGCCTCATGCAGACATGACACGCGCGTGTATTGACTCTCTCGAATGTCCGCTCCATGCTGGAGAAGGAACGCGGCCATGGGTCTGTCGTCTTGACACACGGCTTTCAACAGAGCATCTCGACCAGCGTCACCACTGAAAGCCGCGCCGTTTGCATACAGCAGACGCGCCATTTCAAGAGAACGAACCAAGCCAACAACACTGGACTCGTCACTCGAGAAGGTTGCACCGTGGGCCAGCAACACCGCGGCAACGGCGGATCGATCACTCGAGACTGCCGTCTTCAGTAGCGTCTCACCTTGGCGCGTGGCCTCATTTAGGTTAAAATCGTGACCCGCAGACTTGAGAAGATACTCAACCAACTCTGCGCTGCCTCCACGAACAGCGCACCGTAACAGCGACGTGTACGCGTCTCCGACAGCGCAGTCCGGCGCCTGCGCGAGAAGGAACTGCACCATCTCAACCTGCGCGCCAAGAGCCGCACGCATCAACGGCGTCTCACTGTTGGCGTCCATGAAGTCTACACCACAGATAGGCAGCAGCAGCTCCACGAGTGGCATGCTGCCCACGACGCAGGCTTGGAGAAAGACACGATGAGCGGCTGTGTGGGCGTTTGGGGCTTTTCGGAAGGCTTCGATGATCTCTCGTTCGTGGCTTCTAATGAGGCGGATCACTTGAGCCGCCGGCAACTTCTGCGTCTGGTTATGAAGGCGCGCGTCTGTGCGGTGGCCATTTGCACTGGTGAGGATCCAATCCAGCAGCTCCTGAAGTCGCAATGAGCTCATGACGCGCGTGCTGTGGAAGATTTGTGAGACCATTAACTCGACCAGAAATGTGTTAGCTCTGTCAGCAACATAAGCGAGGAGACTCAACTCAAATGCAACATCAAGACCCCAGAAGAGAGGTCAACAATGGGCTTTCGTCAAAATGTGGTACCGTAGGTTACCACATTATGGCAAAAACCCACCAACAATAGAAACGTTGCGACCAAGTTGAGGGGTTTTATGTTGCGCCAATAAATCAGTACAATGGGTCTCTTGAGCATGCATGTGGCTCTTGAACGGCCCCTGCTGATGGCGGCACATCTCTGTGTGTGGGGATATCGGCTGTGAAGGGTCCAGTCGAGGAGCTTGTCAGAATCGTTTCCATTCCTTGTTATGGTGGACTCCTGAGTTGGCTCGATGGCGGTGTGGTACTGGTTTTAGTGAGCGTTGGAGCGGTTTGGAGCACCGTAATCAGGTTACGTAGTGGAGGAGTTGCTGGATCTTGTGGTGCGGGAATGAAACGGTTTGGCCGAATGAGCCCAAAGCCAAGTGTGCAGCATTCCACCATGAAGAGGGTCACGGACGAAGACGTCGCAACACATACGCAGTGGGTTCTCGAGTGGATCCGAGAGCCCACGTACAGGGAAAAGCCGACCTTCCTGGTCAAACTCGGGCTTTTAGAGCATGGCGGCGCCATTTCTCAAGCCCGCGAGGACGAGTTCGTGGACGCCATTCTTCACGCCACAGCTAATCTACCAGAAGCCATTGCACCGGTCTTCAGCTACGCGTGTGATCGCGGCAGTATGAGGCTCGTACGGCTCTTGCTGTCTATGGGTGGTGTCGACTGTACGGCTTCGGGTCTTACAAAGTCGCTCACACTAGCGGCTTACAGCGGACACGTGGAAGTCGTCCAGTACGTTCTCGCGCACGCAGAGACGCCACTCAATGACGAGGTCCATGTACTGATGATGAAGGATGCTGTCGACCAAGGCCACCTGGAAATGGTGGAATATCTGCTCCAGATAGCCGGTAGCAACTTCGACGTGAACGCCTCCAGCGAGTTTGATGATTCGGGCTTCGAGGAAGAGTATGCCTCGGTTCTAGAACGAGCCATTCGTGAAGACAGAGTGGAAGTCACGGCGGCGCTGCTCAGTCACGGGGCCTCAGGATTGCACGACACTCCGGAGATCGTGAAGTCGGTCTCGTCCGTCGCGATGGCCGAGCTTCTGTACGCTCACGGCGCAGACTTCAGCGGTGAAGGCGGTCTAGAAGCGGCAATTTCGGCTATTGAAAGAGGAGCTTCAGGTTCTTCTCGCCCGTGGCGCTGACATCCGCCGCTATCAGTACAGCACAAAGACGCCGTTCCACTCAGTCTTCACGCAGCCGAATGACGTCTTTTTTACCAAGCATCGTAAAGATCCTGGTCTGGAGACGGCACGTCGTCTGGCTACTATCGACGACCTGTTTGCCTATATGATTGATATCGATGCGCGAGACGAGGATGGTTTGGTCACGATGCAGTCGGTCGCTGCGGACAGATCGTACCTGGAAGCTGATAAGGATCGACTAGTGAAGCTGTTGGTCGACCTCGGTGCGAGCACAGAAGACTGCCAGGGATAGTAGTCCAGGTACCAGCACCCATGAGCGTTTTGCTCCTGTCTCCGCGATCTGGTCTTTTGTGAGCCTTGCAGCAACGTAAATGATCAGGATTCGGACACTATGGTGCGGGAATAAATCAATTCGGCCAAATGAGCTCGTGATTCACCCCATGATGAAGAACGCCGCCTAATACACAATCAACTCATTGGAAAAAATCCCCCACGACAAACATGTCGCATGTCTACAAGGTCACGGATGCAGCACGTTCTCGAGTGGATCCGAGATCCCGTTACCCGCAACTTGCTGAGCACGTTGTCGAGTGGATCCGAGATCCCGTTGCCAGCAACTTGCGGTTCGCTTTCTCCCCAAACTCGTCCAGCGACCCACTCACACAAGCGCGAGAAGATGAATTAATGGACGCCATCCGCTACGCCACAGCAAACCGAGTTGCAGCAACGGAACTCATATTGAAGTACGCATGCATCAGGGGTAGTATGAGGCTGGTTCAGTTCCTGCTGCCCATGAGAGGTGTCGACGGCGCGGATTCGGATCGTGCCATGCCGCTCACAGTTGCAGCTCGCTGCGGACGTGTGGAGATCGTCCAGTTCCTGCTCGCGCAAATCCCAACGGGCCTCACCAAGGAACTCCATTGGCTGATGGTCAAGAATGCAGTGTGCCAAGGCCATGTCGAGTTGGTCGAGTTCCTGCTCAAGCTGGCGAACGAAGACTTCGACGTCAACGTGCAGGTCAGATTTGATGATCGTGCGTACGAGCAAGATTGGACCTTGACCTGCCTCTCACTCCTCGAACAAGCCATTAGAATGGACCAAGTGCAAGTCGCGTCCGCCCTACTTAGCCACGGGGCCGCGGGGTTGTACGACACTCCGGATATCATGAGGTGGGTCTCATCCGTCGAAATGGCCGAGGTTCTGTACTCGCACGGCGCAGATTTCAGCGGTGAAGTCGGGCTGCAAGCGGCACTTTTTTCCACTAATAGAGGAGACAGTGCTCTGTTTTTCCATCTCCTCGACCGTGGTGCCGACATCCGCCGTGTACAGTACACCGGGAACACACCATTCCACGCTGCATTGTCGTGGGGTCGAGAGCGCTCGCTGTGGGCCCGTGACGATATCACGGACTGTCCTGTGGACTTCATCATCAGCTTGTTCGCCTATCCGATCGACATCGACGCTCGAGGAAAGGATGTAGGGCAAACGCGAGAAACAACCGCGCTTCAGTCGATCCCAACACGCCGAATGGGACTCGATTCGAAGCGTCTCGTTCAGCTACTAGTTGATCTCGGTGCCAGCACGGAAGGGTGGGACGGACTCGAGCTTATAGCGTAGCGAACCAACCGTTTAGCCACGTAAACACAGTAGAATCGTTGAGTGCATGTGTTGCCAAGTAGTAGTACAGAGCATTGCACTCTTACAGACCAATTCCATCACGTCGTCAGCGTCAAAACATGCACTTTCAGTATCCATCCCGTGTAAAAAATATGTATGTTGCGTAAACGTTGCTGGTGTTTATGGTACGGAAAGACCGATGTGAGACCAAACCAAATTTTCAGAAATTCTCTAGGCGCGATCATGGACGAGCACTTCGAAGCGCAGAGGCAGCTCTTCCTCCAGTGGGTCCGCAGCGGACAGGCGACCACTCCGGACGAGATGATGCTGCTACTCGGCCTCTCAGTTTTCGGCGACGCACTCACACAAGCGCGGGAAGACGAATTCGCGGACGTCATCCGCGACGCCACGGCGAATCGAGCTGAAGCGACGACATTGGTGTTTGATTACGTCTGCAGAATGGGAAGTATGAATCTGATACAGTTGTTGACTACGGATGGCGTCGACTGTACGGACCTGAGCCGTGCCAAGCCGCTCACGGAAGCGGTTCGTGCTGGATACGTGGAGATCGTGCTGTATCTTCTCTCACAGTCAGTGACTCGGCTCAGTGGCCATGTCCATTTGTCGATGATGAACGAAGCCGTCTGCCAAGGCAACGTCGAGATCATCGAGTTTCTGTTCATGGCGGCGGACGAGGACTTCGACGTCAACGTGCACGTGAGGTTTGATGATTCGACTCGCGAGCAAGTATGGACTTGCGGCTCGCTGCTCGAACGAGCACTTCGACTGAACAAAGTGAACGCCGCGTCAGCTCTGCTCAGCCATGGGGCCTCCAGACTCGCCCATACTCCTGAGATCGTGAAGTGGGTCTCTTCCGTGGAAATGGCTGAGCTTCTGTACTCAAATGGTGCGAACTTCGGCGGCGAAGGCGACCGGTCTCCAAGCGGCCATTTGGTCAATTCGAAGCGGAAACAATGCTTTGTTTCACTTTCTTCTCGACCACGGAGCCGACATCCGTCGAGCGCAGTACACAAGCACCGCTCCTCCATTCCACGCAGCGTTATCGTGGGGTGGCATGCGTAGTCGGTCCGATTGCAAAGATGTCACGGCGTGTCGAGTGGACTGTATCGTTGATATATTCTCGTGTGAGATCGATGTCGATTCTCGAAGCGATGATGATGGATTAACAGCGCTCCAGTACATCGCCTTCCGGAAATCGATGTTCGGTCAAAAGCGTCTCGTGAAAGCGTTGATTGATCTTGGTGCGAGCACTCAAGGCTGCAAAGGACTCGAGTACAGAACTTAGTTCACGAAATCAATCATTTTCGAAAGATGATTCCTCTGACGTCGACGACATGCGAGCAAACCAATCGACAGTCTTTATTAAAGCGGTGTGTTGGTAGATACAGCGTCAAGTAGAGTAAAAGAATGTTGCATTTCGTAAGGGGCCGTCATCGTCGTTTGCCTTTCGTTACTTGACCACTCGAGATTCACATCCGCCACAACGTCTCACCTTGCTCGGTAGTCTCACATATGTCAATCGATAACCAGCAGAGTTCAAACAAGTCGTTGCTGCCTACGATGCATGACACATTGTAATACTGACGCGTCATCGTAGTCGATGTGCAGTGAGCGTATCTGAGACCTTCATCACTGTGTCTGGGTCCAAAGCCATACTCCAGTGCAACATAAGTTTCACTGAAAGATCTCACTCTTCTCACTCCAGAGCGAGTTGGAAGAAGCACCGGGACAATGGATCGTGGAGCCACCGCCGCGCCAGCGCAGGCGACGCCGCTACCTCCAAGCAGTGACTACTGGCGCATCGTGAACTTCGTCGCCGGAGGTCGACAGACGAGTTTTTTCGAAGACGCAGTCCGTCGTCTGAGCGTCGATACGGAAGACGAGCAGCAGCGGATCAACCACACACTGGCGACGGCGAGATACCCAACACTAGCTTCACGCCGGCTCTTCTTCGTAGCGTGTGAGCAAGGGAACCGACCACTGGTCGAGTTGCTTCTATTGCAGTGCGACGTTGAGTCGGTCGACGAGAACGGAGACACAGCACTCTTTCGCAGTGCAGTGCGCGGACGACTGCACGTGCTGAACTTCTACTCGAAAACGGCGCGAATCCACTCACGGACGGATCCTACGGGCCGCTACTACGCAAGGCATTGGCTGGAGGCAATGCCAGGATCATAGAGCTCGTGCTGCAGTTGGTCGGTGACTGCGTCGACGTCAGTGAGGTCCTCGGTAACTACCAGTCGCTGTTTTCGAAGGTCGTGGCCAACGACCAAGTGAATTTTGCAGCTCTATTGCTCGCCAACGATGGCTCAGTGTTAAGTAAAAGCGACGAGGAGCTCATGTGGCTGCTGATTCAATCGATCCGATCGGCCAAGATGGCGAAGCTGCTGTACGACCACGGCGTCAATTTTGAAGGCGACGCGGGCATGGAAGCCCTCGTGGAAGCCATGTGCCGACGAGACACGTCTTTGGTCGAGTTCTTGCTCGACCATGAAGTCGATATCCGTCGTCCGCAGTACAAGACAACATCGCCGCTTCACTGTGCGTGTATCTATCGCCAAGTCCACTGGGTCGAACTATTGACCGCGCAATGCATCGATCTCGATGCAAGACTTGAAGACGGATCGACAGCACTGCAGAAATGCTTCCTTGGTGGAGAAGCCGGTAAGCGAGTTCATCAACGGCTCGTGGATCTCGGTGCAGACGTCAACGCACGAAGCAACTCGGGTGTGGACTCGAGGTATCGGGGGCCATCACGCTGGAGGGAACCCGAGCGTACGGAGGATCTGTGGCAAAGCAAAGAGCGTATGCGTCACCCTCCACAACTTGGGCCGCCGGCCGGATGGTGGAAACCACCACACGCCGTCTCACGAACCCCATTGAGACGTGGGTTAGTTCGTTTGTTTGACGGGCAGGAGACGAGCTCGTGAAGCATTGAAAAGAGAGTAGTTGTACCAGCAGACATTCACATAAGAATTGAATTACGACGCATCGAACAGTATTCACTGGGGCTTGCATGTAGCGACGCGAGGACACGGCGCCATAAAGCACTGCACGCTCTGGAGTTCACAGCGTTCGTTCTTCTTGCAGCGCGTCGCTGAACAAGTGTCCGCACAGTACTGCTTCGCGTTGTACAGGTAGCATCGTTGGTACTTGCCACACTTCTTCGTGCAACTCGCGGTAGTCGCTTGAGGCACGCAGGTTGCAATTGGAGGGCATGGAGCCGCGAAGCACTGCACTTGCTTGGCCATACAGTCTTCCCCGTCAGCGCAGACGCCTGGAGAACAAACACTCGACTCCTGCGTTACAGGAGACGCTGTAGCGTCAACCTTGGCCACGCACGTTGGGATAGGAGGACACGGTGCTCGAATGCACTGCACTTGCTTGAGAACGCAGTCTTGAGTAGCCGAGCAGGTCGTCGGCGTGCACGCTGATGCTGTCGATGTCTCCGTCGACGTAGATTGAGTGACGTTGACAGCCAATGCACTGACGCTGTGGATGGCAATCGCCGCGGCGAGAAGGAACTTGAAAGTCTGCATTGCTGGCGAAGACGAAGATTGAGGACTGATGAAAAACAGGGCAGAGACAGAGGCTCGAGTATGGGAAGGAGGGCGTCTGATCGCAGCCTGGTTCCTTCTGTGGGCACCACGCCGTGGTCCCAGATGGAGTGTATCCTCAAGACTGCTGTTGCTTTGTAGCCACTTCAAGCCAGAGACGACTTTACGGTCTCCAATATTCACAGTCAAGCACAAGGTTTCAGTTGAGGATCCATACGTCAAAATGCAGTTTGGTTACGTAGTACATAGGAATGGAATTGAGTCACACGTGCTAGACAACGCTCGTGGTGTACTGGTCCAGCGTCCAAATGTTCTGAACGGTCGCTGGCTCGCCATTGGTCGGCACGAACACTTGCACTTGGTAGGGCTTCACATTGCAGTCGCCGTTCCTGCAGACGCCAAAGCGACGGCTAAAGTCGTTCGTGACGCAGCCTTGCACTGTGTAGATGTAGCTGATACCGTCCACGAGCGGCGCGAGCTGGACGCTGTGGATCTTGATGAAGCAGATCGGCTCGGTGATCGATTCGTCGAAGTTGCGGCGCAAGCCAAGCGCGTTGGCGAGCAGCACCGAGTTGTCCGGTGTGACTGTCGCCTGCTGCATTGCGAACGTGAAGATGCGAGGCAGCAACAGCGAGAGGAACGCCACAATGGCGAGCAGCAGCAGCGGCAGCTTGTGTATCCGAGAGCTGGTCATGATGGTGGTGAGTGGGGCGCTTGATTAGAAGTGAGCTTGAAGGAAGATGTTGGAGAATGAGGAAGATCCGCTCGTATGAAAAGCGACGGGGCCATGGCCATGCAGAGAGACTGTGGATGCATTGTGGAAGCCTGTGCGGCCCTGTCGCAGGAAAGGCGACTCAGGTTCTGGACGGTACGTACCGGTGTCCTTCTTTGTCGCCAGTGCGTGTCTCTTCATGCTCAGTTACAGTCACAGTTCAAGGTGACATAGTCATTCATGACACAAAAAACGGTGGATCAGATATATATTGACGTCAGTTTGAATAGTGAAGGTACCTTGAATTGTCAAAACATGCTCGGGTGGTCACTTCAAGCATTCCTAATCGAGCCATCGAATGGCCTGGACTTGGAGCGTGTTGGTCCAGGGCTGCGAGTACACTTGGATCTCGAAGGGTGCTCCACGGCAGTCTCTGTTGTGGTCCTTGCAGGTGCCTAGCTGGCCTTCCGGTGTGAATTCGATGGGGCAGCAAGTCGCTTCAAACAGGTAGTTCATGCCACTGACGACTTGCTGGCGGACTCGGTACACGCGCTTGACACACACCGGCTTAGAGATGGAGGCCGCGTAGTTGCTGCGTTGGCTCAGCGCCTTAATCAGCAACGCGGTGTTGTCGCTCGTAACAGGGACGCTACGCCAGCCTCCAAGACGGCAGTCTTTTTGCGCTTCTGATCGTGGGAGGGCCATCACACAGGCGAAGATGAGTAGAGGAATGCCTGGTGTCTTCATGCTTGCTTTGTGTCCTCAGGGTGGTCAGATTCTGAAGAGGCTCAGGTCTCCAACCGCTACTTGTCGTTGTGTCTTCGACCACTTTTCCCAGAAAGGCGAGCGAAAGGCGGAGGAAGCACACACATTTATTACTGGCATTGATCTTCCCAAAGCTTAGATACTTTGCCCTCAAAACCCTGGAGGCTGAAGAGCTCTTAAAAAATAGGAGAACAACTTGGACGATGAACGATTCGCATGCGATACGAGGCAAGGCGTGGCGTGGCTACTTGAGGAACTCGATCTTCTGGACCTGGTACGTGTTGTTCCACGGCTGCACGAACACGTCAATCTGCCACAGCGCCGGCGCGATGCATCCGTTTTCGCGGCACTGGCCCAGCGTGTCCGAAAAGGTCTGCGCGCAGCCATCGACCTGGAACTGGTAGTTGATGCCGCTGACCATCTGCAGTGACACCTTCTTGACCTCAACGATACAGATCGGACGGCCGATGCTCGCGCCGTAGTTGGTGCGGTTGGTCATCGCGCTCATGAGGTCCACGACGTAGCTCGGACCGACGGTGACCTGGCGCATGGACCCGTACGGGGAGACGGCGGCGTTGCCGGCAGTAGACGCGCTGTTGGACTGCGCGGTGCCGTTCGTCTGGGCGGAGACCGTGGCGGCGACCAGCGCGACGGCAGCGACAAGCGTCTTCAGAAGCTGCATATTAGTGTGGCTGTGGGCTTTTGATGGTCGGGACTGCGATTCCGGCGGCTCTAGAAATCCGATAATGAACCAGCAAAGAGTCACACTGGTCGCCTGGAAGGTTGCTATTCAGCAGCAGACGGGAAGCACTGGGTAACCCAGTGGATTGACAGTCATTAGGATACGGTGTGCTTGTATGGGACGGCGCCGAAAGTCTCCAGTCACTGCCACTGCCTTTGCGATCGTCGGTTGTTCTGCGGATGGTGTCGCCAGGTGGCGAGCGACCCGCATGTGATCCGTTCACGAAGAGCTCTGTTGCGCCACCAGGTGGCCCTGCGGAACCGGCTTTGGTCATCACGAATCTGATCGCATCTGAGTCTGAGTAGATACCATGGCTATTGTTGATGAATACTGGACCAGGGGGTGGTAGTGGACTGGCTTCTGATGCGCAGAAGATTCGTTGAAGTGAGCTGCTGGCGCATGTGGCTGCGAGGTTGAGAGATCAATCGAATGATTGATTCTGGACGAGAAAATGGTAAACATGCCGGTGTATTCCCTGTACATGTGTACGCGCGGATCGCCATGATCCAGTGATGGCAGTGATTGTGGGAATATGGTGGGTCATTGGGATTCCCATGAGCCCACTCGGTACGGACGCGCTGTCTGTAGACTCTCAGCTCTGACGGTCTCCTCCGAAGTATGCTCTCGACAACTCTGTGCTCTGTTGGCGCACAGTTACTGTGACAGTATGCCGCGGACAAAGGAAGTTGCCGGGTATCACCCACCAGCTTTCCTTGCGTTTGCTATAAGAAGGGTCCTGTGTGAATTACTCACTCAGTATGAGCAGGCCATTTCTGTCTCGACGGTTCGTTGTGGAAGTGTCTGACTCTTGAGTGTTGGAGACGGAAGAAAGTTTGAAGTGGTTGGCAGTCAAGAGCTATCCGTTAAAAGTCAAGAGCTTTCCGAGGTTAGACGTGGAGGAAGACGCGAATCGCTTTTACTGAAACGGACGCTTTACTGAGATCCGTTTCCATGTGCGCTCAATGCTTGTCCGTCCGACTCGGTGGGTGTGCTGCAGTACTGAATGACGACGGCGTTACGCGACTTCTACATTTGAAGCCACATCAGAATTTCCCAAGCTGAGAGGAGAGTTCGTCGTCTGATGAACCTCTACCAGCAGGTTCTCCCAATGTAGCTCCTGCACAAAACACTGCACGATCATGCAAGGGAGTCATTTGAGATTGAAGAAGATTTGATGGCTGAACATTGACACACTACAATAGTTGGTACTCCTCGATGATCGCCTACCACAGCTAACGGAGACCCAAAACTTGAATCAGTCGCTGCATGATGGCAGCACGAAAGCCGAAGCAGCAAGGCGCTTAAACACGAGTGTACACCACACCGAGAGCGTCGACCTCGTCGCCAGCGCGGCCGTGGAAGCCCGCGATCTGGAAGCCGCTAGGAGCCGTGTAGGTCACCTTGTTGGACGTGGTCGCACCGGCAGCCACCGTGCGGCCCGAGCTCGTGGTGTACTTGACGTAGAACGCGCGCGTGTGGCCATCCTTCTGGGCCGTGTGGATCTCGATCGACTTCACGTACTCGCCCGAGTTCAGAGTCAGAGTCTGAGCAGTGCCACCCGAACCGCCGTGCGAGAACGTCTTGCCGCCGATCGTGATCGACACAGCGTCGACACGGCTTCCACCGCGAACGGTGATCGACATTGGCTTGACGCCCGTTGGCACACTCGCAATGTCGGTGAACGGCGTACCGTGTGGGCCACCAAAGGCGGCGCTCTGACGCAGAGCCGAGTTGAGCGTCCAGCTGAAGGTCGACGACAACGGCACGTGGTCCGAGAGCTGCTTACCAGCAGCATCCTTGAACTTCTCCAACTCGGTGTTGAAGTTGACGAGGTTCAGGTTGAGCAGCGCGTTGCCACGGAAGAAAATCTTGTCCACGACCTCGCAGTCGTTGGTGGTGGTGTCAAGATCGCAAGCGAGAGCGTTTGCACCAGCCGCCGGCACGTCTCCCTTGCGCACGTACGAGATCCACGCGTCGGTCATACCCGTGCGGGAACCAAGGTCACGGATGTTGTCACCAGCGCGAGTGTAGCGGGTGTTGGTATCACCGAAGACGATGACAGGCTGGTCCTTGGAGTTGGCCAGGATGTAGTCCGTGATCTGGTTGATGTTCTTCTGACGGGCCGTCAAGTCAGCGTCCGTGGTACCGGCATCCGCGTGGAGGTTGTAGATGTCGACAGTGACTCCATCGGCAAGCTGCACCTGCAGGAAGGTGAATCCCTTAGGCGTGAGGCAGTCGGCACCATCGAAGGTGCTGCAGTCACTCCACTTAACACGCTCCAAGTCTCGCACCGCCGTGAACGGGAAGCGCGACATCGTGTTGAGACCGCTGCCGAA
>JAADWY010000551.1:0-21995 GCA_023336355.1 Pythium dissotocum
CATGGTAGCATTTGACTGTATGATTAACATTGTGCACTGGGTATGCAAGGTGCATTGGGTAGGAAGTGTACATAGTCCATCTGTCTTGTGGTATCGGTTGCCACGAGTTGCCAAATAAGGAATCCAACGGCCCCTTTGGTCATGAGTTTGAAAGACGGCCGCAATTTGGGAATTCCCCAATATGCGTACCCACCATACAATTGCATAGCACAATCTCAGCCTAGGTGTGACCGGTCGTCACGATATCGCGAGTCCCATTTCATTCCTGGGATCGCACGCCATTCCTGCGATCTGTACATGGGATCTTGTCTATGCATGAGATCTTGTCGAAGACAACCAACCAATCCCATCCCTCTCCCCAGCTGGGCAGTAGAAGGGTGCTGGTAGTAGGTGGGTGCTGGTACACGCCATGCCATTCTGTTCTCATTCTCAAAGATGAAGCGCACCAGAGAAGCCGACGAGGAGACCAAGGGCGAGAGTGGAGAAGAGTCCAGCTACTCCGAAGAAGAAGATGCGAGGTCATTGGGAGCTGCTTCTCGTGTGTCCGCGGACTACGCCTACGAAGAAGACGAACACTCCGACGAGAACGAGGTCCAGGTGGAGGCACGCCGTCACTACGTGCTTGTTGGGATTTTCGGAGAGCTTGAAGACGCCTTCGCTGCACGTGACCAGCACAACGGTCCATCTACTCGTACGACACGCGTTATGTTTCAGCGACAACACAAGGCCGAGTATTCAAGTGCGTCTCCCATTTGCAGTGCGGCCACTGGCTGAAGATCAAGACTATGTTCGGCGGAGTTGGCAGAGAGGAATCTCACGAGCTGTATGAGGGAGGTGTACACTCCCAGGGGCTTGTTCGCCACGCCACTCGCCATGGCATAAGTCGAGATGTCGACAGCAACATACACCGTGGCTTTGGAGCGAGTACGGTACGCAACATGCTCGACCACAAGTATCACGGGGATTCAACGATGCTCAAGCTCGTACCTGACCGTCGCCAAATCGAAAATCGGAAAGCATACATGAAGAAGAGTTTTGGCGAGGCGTGGGAGATCACATCCTTTGCAACCTTCAATGCTTGGGCAAGCACGAGAATATGCCGTGGTCGCGACGACTTCAACTCCATCGTGGATCCAAGTGATCCTCGCATGGATGACATGATTCTCCTGGACATGTTCATGATTCCAGCAACGAATGGCTCGCCTGCCTCCTTTGGGGTGATTGCAACATCGAGGCGTCTGTTCCGCAATGTCGCTACCTGTGTTCGAGATCAAGGAGATCAGCTCGTGTGTGCAACAGACGGAACGTACAAGATCCAGGGTTTACTTCGGGGGATGGAATCTAGTCGACTGCGGATCACAAGCAGTCACGTGGTCGCGGAACCAACACGTGCATCGATTTATACCTTTCATGTACATGTTCGCGCGTTCCGAGAGCACACGATCGTACTCGTACATGCTCACCATCCTTCGAGACAAGGCTTATGAACCCCTGGGCATCGAGCTCCGTGTGCGGTTCGGCCGTCTCGATCACTGTGAGTCAATTGCTGCAGCCTACGAGGAGGTGTTTCCTGGCATGCGGTTGCTGATGTGTTACCCTCGCCTTTTTCGACAAGCGAAAGCACAGAAGTCGCTGCTGAAGGACACGAAGAAGTACGACTCACTCATCAAGCCTCACTTGAAGCTGCTCCGATCCGCCCGATCCCACGAGCAATTCATCCAGTTGGCTCGCATTGTTACGGATGAGGGGGTGACTTGTGACGAGCGCGACTACGCCTTCTGGTTTCGTTCTGTGTACCTGACACGTCGTTGGGAGCGTTGGCACATCAGCGGAGCTGGTGTCGCCGGTGTTATCCCAAGCCAAACAAGGGATCGAGGCGCACCATGGGGTCTTGAAGAAGACGTACCTTCCGCAGACGCTCGCCTCAACAACTTCAATGATGGAGTCGATCTTGCCGCGTGTGATCAAGGCTGATGGCAGAGACTTGTGCCCCGGCAACGCAGCCCACTTGTGCGAAGGTAGGTGATAAAGTGGTGGTTTGTTTGAAATGTGTCTGATCATATCTGCTGGATAGGGCCAGTACCCCCAGATATGCTTTTGAAGGCAAGTCGGCTTTGCGACAAGAAGAACTGTCGCAAGCGATTTGAAGGACGTGGGAGGCCTCGTCACGTTGCAGCCATTTTCTTCAACAGCAGTCCCCACATAGTTGGAGGCGGCATGCCAAACGGCGTTCCTGTCGACGCAACGAGAGCGAAGAGGTTTGAGCAGTCCTTGATCGGCATCGTCTCCGGCGACACCCAAGCCCGCGAGCTTCAGTTCGAGCTTCTGTCGCTTCACCGAGTCTCGATCGCCAGTGACGTCACTCACCCACTCCAGCTTGCTCCTGTGTGGCAATTCGACACCATCTCGACGATTCGTGACCAGATCCAGTGCACATGCCACGCGTATGTGCGCACTGGGTGGGTGTGCTCACACGTGCTTGCAGCACTTTGCCTTCTCGACCGCCTTGACCTGGACATTGCTCTCCAACGTTTGCCAGTCCGCCGAGCGCCAGGTCGTCCGCCAGCCCGAAGCAGGGCTGTGCAACGCGATGATCCACAGGAGGGCTACTTCCACCAGCGCAACCTGATCAAACTGTTCATGCGCAAGCCAGGGACACCACTCAACTGGCGCATTCTCGACGACTTCAACTTAGCTACCAACGGCATCTCGGAGACAGCACACTTCGTCGGAGTCGTCACTTCCGTGCGCTTGTCCGATGGCGCCTTTACGTGTGGTCAGTTCGCTTCGACGAAGGAGACAGGCGGGATGACGAAGTTGACGATTTAACCGTGGCCATGGAAAGAGCGCACCAGTATTGATGTCACGCCATAAGCTGTGCAAAGCCACCTGCATATTCCATGATTGCTATTCGATTATATACATTTGCTATTTGAATACACATCAAAGAAAGTTTACACTCGTGTATCTTTCAATTTCCCCATTGAAAAATTACCATGGCTGTCTACTCCTTCTTCTGGCGCTTGCTGACTGGGATGCGGTGGTGGTCGCGGCCCACATGCGTCAAGAAGCTTCCTCTCTTTTCGAACGACTTGTCGCAAGGCGCGCACACGATACACGCGTCGTAGTGGGCCTTGATTCCACCTTGGTCTCAAATCGCACCTTGAGGCATTTCTCGCAGCCAAAGGAAGCAAAGTGAGCAGGTCGAACGCGATCCTTGACCGGTTTGGCTCCCACCATATCCAGCAGACGATAATTGGCCGTCTCATAAGCCACTCCACGGTGAATAAGATCCCCACGGAGAATCAGCACGTCGCCTGCGTCGAGCTCGATGATTTCCTCTTCATCGCAACGAGTGTACACTTTGTCCCATCCGAACACACTGGCTTTTGTCCCGTCTTCGATGGCCACCATCACCACGCCTGGGTATGAATCGTAACTCGGGATGTCCGCGTCAACGAAATCACGGTGCACGTGTTGCGCCTTTCCACCAGCAAGTGAGCGTAGAAAGACCCACAGGCGTCCAATCGTCCACGCCGGTTGGATCTTGAGCGCAACCTTCACCACCTCGTTCGCTATTCCGGGGACGAAAGGCCACTTGTGGAGTTCGTCGAACTCGATGTTGTGCTGGTGCCGAAATGGATCCATGATTTTGGGTTGGAGGGACGCGAAAATGGACACCCACTGATCCTCGTCAAACTCTTGGGCAGCCTTGAGAACTTGCTTAACCAAGCGAGGCTTGGTGCACTTGCGCTGTATGTGGTAACCAGTCGTTTCCATCCTTCGTGGGGAATTGAACAATGAGATGAAAAAGTATACGAGGGCAGTAGGTTCTGTCGGTTGGGCCCAATCCAGCCGACGATTTTGTTAGATCTTGTCGGAAACACCTTCACGTTCCGACAGAATGCTCTGTCACACGTATATGTCCGTCTCACGTCACACAGTCAGGTGGGAATTTTCGCTGGGAATTTTCGCCGACAAAATCGAAAATTTCTGTCGGGAGATTGTTCTCAATCCGACGGGAACATTCTCACGACCTTTCACCCAAAACTGATGCTGTTCTCCTGTAGATTGCACCAAACGAACACAACATAAATACCTCTTCATAATCATGCGGTCGATAAGTCAGCACGTAGGCGTCACGCCCTGTCGCTTTGGTGTAGTCGTAGAAGGTCGATGGCCGTCTCCAAGCAGCCGAAGTCGGTTCTCGACTTAGACGCCAGTCACTGAATATCCTTCCACACTCCAGTACCTGTCCAATGCTCGCACGTCCAGCAGTGATGTGTTCCTTGGTCTCCTTCGCGGTGGCTTCTATATACGAGTTCTGTAGATACTTGGTGCTTCTTAATTCTCAAAAGGGTGGAAATTTTGTTCTTTGTGTGCTGTGGGCGGTTATGGGGGATGGGCTATACCCAATCCCCAAAATAAGTCCCTCATTTCCTACTGTTCTTACTTTTTCTGGCTTTCTCAGTGTCCCTAATGTTCCTACTTTTCTACTGTTCCTACTTCTTAAGTTTCTTCTTTCTGTTCCTGACGTTCCTAATGTTTCTGGTTTTCCTTGACAAATCGCCGAGTCCTGGATGCTCGTCTGGACTCTTCATGCAGTACACGAAAATCGGGCCACTCCATCACACGTGGGTTGGGCGTTGGCCAAGACTGCCGATGCGACACTTGATGGAGTTGTGTGGGCTGCTAGGAATGAGTCCACAAGCGGTAGAAACCACGAATTCGACGCGCTCGGCTGTGATCTTCTTCCTTTGTAAGGAACGCAGGGGTACTTGCAAGACCCCTTTTTTCATGAGCGCGAGGCATACATGGTCATCATTCCCGGCAACTCTCATGAGAGCATCCTGCAACCTTTTTTCCGCCGCTCTTGGTGATGGTGCAAGTCCTGGCCTTGAGCACACGAAGTGCTTCCTCGAGGAAGTCTGGACGACTGGTCAAATTCACTGCGAATGATAATGTGATGTGTCAAACAATGTGATGAATGAGTGGGATGAATGTGGCCGGCGCAGCCAAGAATAAGGTGTGGGGATGAGCGTAGCGACTTATCAGCCAAGAATGGATGCACGAGAGGATGCGTCAACATGCGAACCTAGTGATATCAGATAAATGCGAATTTATCCAAAACCGCCAGCTGCAGGGTCGCTATGGGAACTTCTTGAACAACTTAGTCAAGTGATTTGGATCGAAGTACTGTAGTAGTGCCCGTCGTCCTCATCCCTCTCGACGGATTGCTTTCGATTTCGTGGCCTGCCTGGGCCCAGAGGAACTGGTTGATGTTTCTCCGCCGGTTGAACATTGATACGCTCAAGCAAACTGAGTGTAGCAATCCCATGAGAACACACCCAGCCCATCAGAAAATGGGATTTGCATGTGCAGTGGTGCGCGGCTCGAATAAGGCCAATATTCATCAATAAAGGAGTTAGAGACCTTCAGTGGCAGTCAACAAAGGTGGATGCATACCTCATGGCGTCCCCAAGCGGGACGGAGGGGGTGAAAGGTGATCGCATTGGCTGCTTCAGCGTTGACTCCTACCAATTGGAGCGATTGAAAGGCAGATCTGGCGCTGTTTATGTCAACGTCCGCTTTGAGGTCGCCGTCTAACGAGTGAAGGAAGATCTGGCTCCGCTTGACACAGACAGGAGCGCCAGTCGACTATCCGTACGAAGAGGAATTTGTCGAGGAGACCAACGGCGTTGAAGAGGTCTTGGAAAAGCGCGTCGCTGGGGGTGAAGTTCAATATCTCTCGTGCTGCGGGGACGGGGTGTAGTCGTGGGTGTGTCCCGAAGAATTTTTTTGAGTGTGATCGAGACATTCGAGGCGAAAGAGACGAGCAAAACGACTCGAGACGGCGATGGGGAATCCACCAGCGCGTTTCCTCCGACCACGAAACGGACCAAAGGCGGAAAGGGACCGACAAGCCTGGAGCGTTCTTATATTGGCAAGCTGGTCGCGTTTTCGCCTCAAAGAGACACGTGGCTCAAGAACAAGTTGTATGCCCCCGTTGGCTCCGCTTTTATCGTGGGGCGTGTGAGCGACTATCACTGCCTCAGGAAGAAGGGTCTATACGAAGTGCGCTGGCTGGACAGTATGTTCCAGAGCCGTCCTAAAAAAATCGACATTGCTGTCGTGCGCCAGGGTCGGCTCAACTATGAACGACTCAGCCAACACCCAGATGCGCCACGATAGACTACGCTGTGCAACGTGGATATGTTGGGATACGCCGCCATCGACATCTCGACGATGAGGATGATCTGATCGAAAATGAAGACTACGGCGTGTACGCGCCGACCGACGCGCTAGCGGTCAGTCTCGCTGAGGTTGAGAAGATTCAGAGCATGCGATTCGACCCCAACCGAAATCTTCAACAGCCACCAGTTCTGTACTCACGTACTGCGTACCACGCACACCAGGCTGAAATCCCAGTACAAACACATCTTCGACCACTCCGCGAGTGCCAGTTTCTTTGCGTATCTGCCGATCTCCTTCTGGAAACAAGTCCTCCAGCAAACCAATGACGAAGCGAAGGAGAAGTGGCCACGTTTCAAGGTTCCATTCACGATATCTGCACTGATGAATTTCCTTGGCATCCTGTGGTACATGAAGCTCGTGGACAAAGGCGAGTACGCTCGTTACTGGGGGGGGGGCAGATGGTGGAAAGCATCATCCAGGACAACAAGATCGATGGTCCCGAAAAGTGGATGACACTACGACGTTTCAAGATGATCCGAAGTGCTTTTGCTTCCGCAAGGGCAGCGGCATCACTCCCGAAGACTCGGCTAGAGACGCTGCCGTTCGCATCCGCACCCTGCTGAACATGCTGAAGCAAACTGGAGGTCGCTACATCGACGTTGGTCGAGATGTGTCTCTCGACGAAGCAAGCGTGGCCGCACGCTCGAAGTTTGCTCGAGATCTCATCATGTACAACCCTCGAAAGCCGACGGGCAAGTACCATTTCAAGTTCTATAAATGCTGCTGCGCGACAACATGGATCACGCTGAGCTTTCGATTGCGCGCTGAGTCCACCCTTCAAGACCGGATGCAAGGCATTGCAGACGATGCGTCGACGCGTCTGCACGAACAAGAGATGTCGAAAACCAGCAAGACACGGCAAGTTGTACTCGAGATCATGAAGCCGTACTACAACACCGGACGAGTTGTCAACTGTGACAACTACTACACATCCGTTCAGCTTCTGGAAGCGCTCCGCACCAAAGGACTGTACTGTCGGGGAACGGTGAAGCGTCTAAGCGAGCACTTCCCACGTCACGTTGTTCTCCGTGATCCCAGCACTGCAGAGACGGATGCCAACAAATCGAAAAACAAGGCCACTGCACGGAGAGATCGGTCGGGATCCAACACTGACGACGACAGCGATGCGTCCCAGCACGAAGTGACACCGTCAAGCAGCAAAGTGAGGGGCGAAGTCCAGCGCGGTCACTTCCTGCAAGCCGCTTGTGAGGAAAGCAAGATCTTGGCCGCATCGTGGTGTGATGGAAACGTGGTGAATACCATCTCGAATGCGGACGCGTCCACTACATCGTACGTGAAACGACGTGTACGTGGTAACGAGGTCGAGGTTCCCGCGCCAACGTGTCTGAAAGAGTACAACCACAACGTGCAGGGAGTCGACAGGAGCGACCAAGTGAGAGTGAGATTCTCCTTTGCTGACGGCCACTCGTTCAAGAAATGGTACAAGCAACTTGGCGTCGCAGCCATCGATATTGCCAGAGTCAATGCTTACCAGACACAACTACCTTTGAAGCGAGAAGAAGGTGGAAAGATCGAGACTTCCATTACGAGTTCCTGGCTAAACTGATCGACAATATGCTCACCGACAAATGGCAAGACGCCCCGAGTGACGATACCATGCTATTCGATGAAGGCGACAACGTGTCTCAGCTTGGTACTGCTTCATTGGGAAGATCGTCAAGCCGAGAGTCACCGCGAGTTGTTTTCTCAGGGCAAACTCCAACTTCCAACTGTTTCGGAGTTGAATCCGATTTGGTTTTCAAAGCCAGCCGGTGAAAGCGCATGTGCCGGTTTGAAGAAAGAAACGACAGACTCCTCACAGAGACCTGTATCTTGCACAAGCTGTCTTTATGCAAGCGCGTTCACCAATTGACGGTACCTTTTGGATGCCAGGAGCCAGACTGGACATGCTGGGAGAAGTTTCATCTCTTCTATTTACCCAAGGAGGTCTTCACGGAAACCGGGAGTGTGCAACGATCGTCCGAGCAGTTCAAGCCAAAGAAGGCCAACGAAGATCAGAAAAGCGCACAGGAGAACAGCAAAGCGGCCACGCCAACGACGTGCAGCGCGCAATCCCCTTCATCGAATACGTCACGACTCCAGACATTCAGCCAGAGACACCAGAAACCACTTACGCGTAAACGAAAGCGTATCGTCGCCACATTCATATATTTGCGCTTACCTCTTCTAATCGACGTACTGCAGTCGTGCACAACATTGCGGCGCACATTGCCGTGGTGGTGTTTTCGCCTCCTGGAATCGACTGTGTTCGGGTTCCAGCAGTGGTACACGCAGCTGATCACTTCAGCGGAAACCATCGAATCTGACGCTCTCCACGCTGGACTTCTTCCCGTTCAGCCTGGATCGGCCGCCTTTCCCGCATTGTCCCTCTTGGCCTTAGCGCGACGGTGATGCTCACATCCAAAATTCGCCTCGGCAGGCGTTGCTTTCACTCGGCCGACGTATTTTCTCCGTTGCTTTCCAGCGTGTGAGAAGTTCAAGGAGACTCGAGCTGAAGTTTACAGCTTAAAATCGTATTTAGGGCATATATATTGCGCCAGAAAGTGCATCTCATATCACGGAGCCTCCGGCTTCCCGCCGAAGCCAGACTCACAGCTATTTCCATTGGCAACACGGTACCAAAAAAATTGGTATCTCGCTAAACGTGTAAATTATATACGTTTTAGGCACGTTTCGAAGACGCCTTTTGAAAACACCCTAAAAGGTGTAGAATTTATACCTTGGTTCGCGAAAGGGTTAACCTGTACTGCTCCAGAATCCGGTAGAGCTGCCGAATATCCCGCTGTGACTCCGGGGAGACAGTCGCGTGCGTCGTACACAGCAGTGGACGCCACGCAGCCGCCATCACATCCGCCTGTGAGACGGTGGCGTTCGGTGACGCCTCGTCATGGATCAGATTCGCGATCGGACGTCGCTGGTCAATTTGGACGAACCGTTTGAACAGGTGCGCCGAGTTTCCATTCCGCTCCAGCAGTTGCCGCCCTCGCTTCTGACGCGTTTTACGTTCTGCTCGTAGATACACGTACTCGATGAGAGCGCAGCGTTACGATTTTCTTCCGCTGGCGTGCCTCCATGCGTTTGAGATGTTGATGTGCTCGTTTTCGTTCCAGTCGTTTGATACTGAGTAACGAGTCCTTCACGTACCCAATAATCGTATCCCAGCCGAGATCCCAAGCCGCCGCTGCGCACATGACGGTTCCCAACTCGTACCCGAGCATCTTCTCCATCACCGGGGGGTTTCTGGCTGTGACTGGGTACAGATTTGGTTCGAGCTTGCGATGCACGGGCTTGCTGTCGATCGGGACGCCTCGACGGTCCGTTGGATCGTGAGGCGTGGCCGTGTCCACGCTTAGTACTCGTGAGAGGCACGTGCGACTGGCGTAGCAGCAATGGGGACGCGCACCCGAGTCCCCTTGCGAGTAGGTGAGTTAGTTGAGGTCGAATGTCGCGCTGCTGTCTTGAACATCAAGGAGTTGCAGAGCAGCCGTGAGTTGTTGGATCTCCGTACTTTCTTCTCGCCCACGCCCGGCTTTTCCTGCTGTCACGCAGCCAAACACAGGGTTGAGTACACAGTTAAAGTCGCCCGCGAGCCACACCTCCCGCTTCTCCCCTGTGAGTAGTGCACGCGTCGCCTGATAGAACTCTTCTTGTTCACGCCGCTGGTTGGACTCTCCGCCTCCAACCACGCCGAGTCTTCGCTACGTTGAGACGCCGTTTGTGATGAGACTCCGCCAGACTGCTGTGACTCCTCGATGCCAGGTGTGACCACTGCCGTCAGGAGTTCCTTGTAGTTGAGCTGGTCGCCCACCAGGATGGCAATGAGTTCGTTCTTCTCGGCCGTTGACCAATTGTCTTCCGTCAGGAACTCGTAAAGATCACCTTCTGTGACCCGTGCGTCGGCTCGAATCACATCGGCGTGCTTCGGACCGACGGCGTTAGACGTACGGGACCGTTTCGCGGCCGTATCATTCATGCCGTCGAGCGACGTGGGGACTGACGTCCAGAGCTCAGGGATACTTGTGTCACGAAGTTTTGCAGTGGCGATACGATCGGCTGGTGCAACGTGACGGTCGAGAAGTAGGGCGTTGTAGTGGTCTCCCGCGTAGGAGAGGATGATCGGCGCTTCAGTTGCTTTGACTAAGTCAACAGCGATCGCTTCCAACCAAGCTGTCGTCCCTGGTTGGTGCATTAAGTACTTTTGGTGCCCCTTTCTAGATGTGCAGTGAGTCGTAGCCTCCTCAGAGTTCCTTCGGCAATGTGTCCATGAGGTCCGATCCACTCAGTGCCAGATCTTTGTAGAATGTCCGCTCGCGCGCTCGTTGTTTGGCTGGTGGCTCATCACTTCTGGTGCCAGTGGGATTGTCCAGGATGGTCGCGAGGTTTGTGGGGAAAGATGCTTCTAGGACTTCGTGCTCTGCGGCTCTCCGCATGCCTAGTTTCCCGAGCATGGTCGTCTGCACCATCACTTCTCTGTTGTGAGTAACACGAATCTCCTCTTGATGCAAGGCTTCTGTCAAGGCCAACGGTTGACAGGTTCCTGTCATCAGCGTCGCCGCCAAGCGTCCACCAACGGATTCCAGTATCCATCGCCGCGACGATTTCTCGGCCACGTTTGGTAGGGAGTCGAAACGTCGTCGGTGCAAACTGAGATGATCGTACACTGTGGATCGGGCTTTCTCCAGACGCACCAGCGTGACAGCTCGCTCGAGAGCCTCTGCTTCGGGGTCCGTCTGGCAGAAGCCGTTATCGGTCTTGTCCTCGGACTGCGGGTGGTTCGTCTCCTGTCTCGTCGTCGTCATAGTCGGCCTCGTCACCGGATGCTAAGTTCACGAACTGGTTGGTGGACACATTGACGATGCTGACCCCTGGTCGCGACTCACCAGTCTGGTCTGCTGAAGACGTGCGAGGAGCCGGCGGCTTCCCAGCCTTGCTCTTAGACTGCTTGGTGGTCCAGTCGTCGTCCGTGCGTACACCGACCACTTTCCCGTTGGCCAAATTTTCACTTGCCGTGGAAGTGCCATCGTTACCTTGACTCCATTCGCTGCCGATTCCCGCCTGTGCCGTTGACTTGTCTTTCGCGTCTTCCTTCACGCCGACCCGTCGCCCGCAGCTGACCGCTGTCCACTTTGGTCGGTGCCCGTCTCACCGCTCGGCTTCGCCACCGTCACTTCGCCCTTCGTCTCGCTTGACGTCTTGCTCTGGTGTGCTTGCTGCTCGCCACTCGACGGCTCCTTCGCGTTGACGTTCGGGGCTTGAGGAGAAAGAGAGTCGACTGGCTTCTCGCGAGGTGTGGCCATTGCCGTGAAAACGTCGAAGGCGTCTTCCGCGGTGATCCACGGCTTCTGGGGCGTGCGAAGCTTATCGATCTCAGCTTCGGTGACAAATAGTGTGTGGGTCTTGAATCGATCTGCTTCAGGCATTGTGCAGGCCGCCGCCTGATGCCCAGTCTGAGGTTCAGCAGAAACGGCGCCCATCCTTGGCCTAAGTTATGTTTCACCATGAGCATGTGACTACCCCATATAATCCGATTTATGTTCACGAGCTGAGGTGGACAGGCCGAACGCTTGGCTTACACTTCCCAGACCAACGAACACTCAGTGTTGACGCCGTAAGAGTCCAGTGGGACGCCCGTCTTGACGCCGCCGTCCGTTAGGTTCTCCAGATATTTGGTCAGCAGGCCAACATCTAGCGTGTGAGAGATATTCGTCATCCGGAGCCTGTAGTTCGCTTAGTACCTGTCGTTGACGAGATTGTCGCTGGGCGGTGGCGACGACCCGCGGAATGTCGTGGCGGCAGCAATTTCTGCGTCCGGGGTTCGCAACACCTGCTTGCGGAACGGGATCGTCAAGCCAACCCACTGGGCAGCCACAGCTTTCGTGAAGAAATCAAAGTGCAGCGAGTGCATCTCGTGGTTGTACTTGGCGACTTTCACCGCTTCAAGCATCGCATCAAACCTTGGATCTTTGAAGCCGTCTGCACGGCGTTCGTACGGAGCTTGGGGATCAGTGCTTGGACGACTGGTTGAAGTTGTACATTTTCGACAACGCGGAGAGTTTCGTCCACGACTCGCCTTCGGCTTTCGATTTCCTGGGAACCAAAGCGACACGGAAATGGTGGTTTTCGGCTATGAAGGGAACATCATCATCCCAGCTCGGCATCCAACGCCTACGCGACTATTCCTGGCTCCTGCACCCATGCACGACAGCGTGCGATGAAGAGCCGCGCCGTAGTTGTGAGGTTTTCATCCTGCCGGCGCAAGCTGGACAAGGTTTTTCCCTCACGTAGGAGTAGATAGTTAGAGCAGCTCATTCGCGGTTTTGCCGAGCAGCGTCGACAACTACCGAGCACCACGACACGGCTCTCGGTCAGCTCGCCTCCACGCTCAGTCACGCTCGCTTTTTTAACCCACCCACCACAACCTCTTGGGGCTGGTCTCTCAAAGTCCTCACTCGAGCCAACTGCGAATCCGCTCTCGCCTCAGCCCGGCATAACCTGTGAATGAACTGCTCGTTTCCCCAACTCCTGTTCCCTGTTGAAGGACGGAAACGAACCATGATCTGGCGGTGGATCCAGGCCACTTGCCCCATATTACTACACAGTGTTTAAGAAACTGCGGAAGCGCCTTGGCCAGGATCGAGCAGTGAATCATGCCCATGATGACTTTCCACTTGTCCTGTCTGGGCTTGCGAGTTGTCTCGGGAATCACATGCCTCACATGCCGTTGCTCGCACAGTATCGTCAAAGCTGTGATCTCTCGCCGAGCACACCGTCTGATCGAACTCTTACTGCTCCGCTGGCCTAGTAGTCACTGCTGGCGTGCTGGTTAATTGTTTTGTCCACACGTTCGCTGGCGCTGAGTCACGGTTTCGGAGAATCTTGAGCCGAGTCCAATTCGAACGAGCCGACGCCTTCGATACATCCTTCAAGATGCTCAGCGAGCGGGGCAAACTGTACTTGCGGATAACAAGAAGAATCGCAAGAAACTCCTTTAACTCCTCCACTTCCTCGTCAGCGAGAGCTGGTAGTTGATCTTCCTTGGCCTTGGTGAGGTGAAGGGAACAGCTTCAACGTACGCGCGCTTGAACAGCAAGCGGAGCATACGGTCGTACCGTGGGTTATCATCCGTGGAGTGAGCGACTCGTTCGTTCACCAACTCCGCGTACAACTGGGAAGGCGTGGCGTTGTCCGGCAGACGGACTTGCGTCATGACGACGTCCTCCTTTGGCGACTCCGTGTGACGCCCGTCGGCAGAGCGTTCGTCGCTCATCTCGCTCGTCGTCGAGTCCCTGTCACCCTCGTCCGTGGAACTCCCTTCTCCCATCGCGGCGTCCTCGTGGGCGTCCTCGTCGTTCGTGGTGTTGGGTGAGTCGGCTGAGTCTCCATCTCCGTTGCTCATCACGTTGACGTCCCCTCGAGTCGCCGGCGAGCTGTCGGTAGGCGAAACCTTGTCCGATTGAGTTGCCGTCGATGTGGGCCCGTCCGCCTGCTTACCGTCGGCGGTGGCTGCACCTACAGAAGTAGGGAGCGTCTGACCTTGGGTTGGCGCTTGGACGCCGACGTCGGCACTCTCTTCCGTCGATTCGGTTCCACTCTGCGACGTTTCCGGCACGATCTCGTCGTCGCAGCTACCCGAGAAGTGACACGCGCACTTACACTTGCAGCTGTCAAAACAGGCAGCCATAGGTGGGCAGCAGCACTCGCAATAACAGAGGCACGCTTTTTTCGCACAGTTCGGGCTCCTGGGCTCGTTGATAACGCAGTGACATTTCCCGCACTCGTTGGTCAGTAGCACCTTAGCGGCGTTCGCTGTGCTCATGCCACGGGCCTCTACGAGGATCAGTTGTTGCGATACAAATTTGGCGCTGTCGACATCCGCTGAGGTGAAGCGCACGGCCGGGAAGCCGCCGCCGCCGCCGCCGGCGTCGCCGTCGCTTGATGTCGCCATTTTCGCTTGGTGTCCTGGGATGTCACTCGGTTTACCCCGGGTTAATTACAGGATTTAAACGGTTGACTTGATTTGAGTATGCTTCAGCTAAGTACGCTCACTGCGAAAGTGTACTTAAGGCTGAACTCGATCTCGTAGGTGATTGGTTGTTGAACTCGCTTGTCACTGACGTGGCAAATTCTGCAGTTCGCTGGCGCTGATTGTGTTCGGCGCTGGTGTCTTTGCCAACACAAACGAGACTATGCACTCGATTGAGATGGTGCTGTACACGCTGCTGCGGTGCTTCCACACGTACGCGTATGCGAATGAACTACAGCCGCACCGTGCGATGTGCTGGCGTTTCGGCGTCGTGGTGATCCTCATTGGCGCGATCAAGAGCGTGGTTGGAGCCTATCGCTTGTAAGTACCAGTTCAAGTAGTGCATCCTCAATCTCACGTTCATTTCCCATTCTTCTTATGGTACACGACCATATTAGTGGGATGCTAGTACTGTTTAACTCCGCAACAGCTCTTGCCAGTGTTGACGCAGTCGTCGAGGCCATGGACGATGCATCAATGCTGCAGCAGTACCCCTTAAATACTGAGGTCGCTCAGCTGGAGGTGCGTCGTGATCGAGGCAGCGTTCGTAAGAATGTGAGACCAGATCGACATACCCCAGCTGTCATTGAAGCCGTTTCCTCCCAAATGCGCAGTGAATGAAACGATATCACTACTTGTAGACGAGGCGTGCACTCGATGAAGTCGCGGATCCACTCGTCGGTCATTGAGAAGTACCGAAGGTCGGTGAGCGCACGCAGGGCCTAAGAGAGGCATAGACGAGTCTTACCTCGATGATGCAGTGGTGTTACGTTGAAGACTTTACACAACACGGCTGACAATCAATCAAGCTGGCTGTGAAGAGAGCGGATCATCTACGTACGGCGGCCCGCGTGATGGAAGAAAAAGAACAAGCGGCGGCGGAACAAGCGACGCTGGACCATGCCCTAGTTAGTGACGCGGTTGGGCGAGCTTTCAGCTGAGGTTGGAGATGCTCTGGCGGCGTTAGAAGCGGTCGAAGTTCAAGCAGAAGAGACGTCGATCACGGCTCAAGTCGAGCCAGCTGAGAGAAATGGTGTCACCTCGCCTGCGGCTGAGAGAGGGGCGTATGTCGATTGTGTGCAGGAAGATTCGTCAGTGCAAGGACAACCAGCGGAAGAAGATCCAGTGGCGGAAGAAGGAATCGTTGATGAAGGAGAGGACCTTGGGGATAGGACTGCCGAAGATGAGGAAGAGACAGTGTACAGCAGCGGCCCCGATGAAGATCCAGCGGGCGAGGAGGAGCCTGAAGGAGATGTGGACGAAGCGCTTGAAATGGAGGGACGAGATGGGTGTGTTCCGTCTGACGTTCATCGATGACGACGGGACGCCCAAGCATCCCACCCAGAGCGCAATCTCGACCACGGCCGCGGGTGTCGTCACTGGAGTACTACTATTGTGTACTTCGATGACTTCGTGAGCAAGGGCAATTATCGACTGGCGGCCGCGTTGTCCGCTCGCCTGCTAGCAGCTTCAGCCACGTATCGTCACAAGTGGGAGATACCAGTGGGCGGGTGGCACCATCTCTCTATTGAAGTGGGTGGCTACGGGTTCTTGACTGAAACATTCAAGGCGTGGCCCAACGCGTCGCGGTTCGTGCACGCTCTCTGCACGCTGGGGCAGTTTACGAATCTGCGAATCACCATAGACTTCGTCTCTCAGAATTGGGAGGGGCTCAGCTTGAGACACGGGATGTACGGCAGGCTGTTGTTCGGGGACGACGATAAGATTGGGAAGTCCGCGATCCTGTTGAAGTTGGACCGTGCCTGGTTCTTCATCTCCACAGTCAGCCCCATGCGGATCCACGACGAAGCCGACGAGGTCACGTGGAGGCCGATGACGAACATCGAACAGTTCCTGGATCGATTCGCATTCGCAGACGACCGACGGACCGACTCTCTACCCATGCTCGAGAAGTTCATGACCCGAGACTACTCCTGGGAACCCAAGGAAGGTAGCAAGGCCCAAGGGGTAGAGGTGACGCGCGTGTACGAATGGTTCAAGGAGCGCCTCAACAAGGAACAAGGAGCAGTCTTGGATGCAGTGTTGAACCAGAAAGGAGTCATTCTGAACCATGGCCCGTACCGGTGCGGGAAGACTACGCTCATCGCTGCGAGCGCCGTCGTCGTCGTGTACGCGATGATGTTTCCTCAAAAGCGAGTCCTGATCGTTTCGGAAACCAACGCGGCAGTGGATGAAGATCTCGAGCGCATTCTGAAGATGAATGTCCTTCCGGACGGTGTAGTCTTACGAGCCGGGACTCTGAGTGAGCGCATGGAAGGATATCGAGAGCGTTATCTGCTCGATCGACTTGACCATCAAAGGCAGGAACTGGAAGAGGTCGGGACGCCTGAACGAGAGATTGAAGCCGTGCTAGCTCAGTTGCGTCAGCGCATACTGAGCCGGGCGAAGATCGTGGTTGCCACCCTGGGCCAGATGCCAAAGAGGTGGATGCGCAGGGAAGCGTTCCATGTACTCATCAACGACGAAGGCAAACAGACGCTTGAGACTTCTTTGCTTCAAGCTCTGTGCCCCATGGTACATACGGTGGCCGTGGTTGGCGACGAACGTCAGCTCAGAGGACACGTGCCCATCGAGGAGGAGCTACGCGAGCATTTCATGCGTACTCCAAGGCCGCACCGGCTGACGTGGTGCTCATCCATGCGGTGACTGAAGCTGCACATCACGCGGTGGAAGAGGCAGGAGAAGAGTACGACGAGACGCGTCACTTCCCAGGAATCACCTCTACCACGGAGTACCGCAGCAATCAGCGGATCGCTGAGTGGCTCCAGGTGTTCTACGACTACCAGATACAGTGCCAGGCCAGAGAATCGCCGCGCTATCTCAGCGAGATGGACTTGCCGGCGTCCGGATGGAGATTGGGTCGTGAGCGGATCGTGTGGTACGGTATGGAGCGGGCTACTCGCGTCAAACCTGAAGTTGAGAACCTGCAAGAAGTGCGAAGTTGAGAACCTGCAAGAAGTGCGGATGGGGGTAGAGCTACTACTGCCGATGAACACCGCGATGAAGCGAGCGGGTGTGACTGTGAGGAAGAAGGTGTTCATCATCTCCCCATACGCGCGTCAAGTCAGGAAGTTCAAGCGTGTCATTTAAGATCTCAGCTACCTATGGGTAAACTACTTGGACGTCGAGGCGATGACGACTGACTCCAGCACTCCAGCCAGGGGCGCGAAGCCTCAATCGTGATCGTGTTGATGGTGCGTCAACGAACGATGGGTTTCTTGGAAGGATATCCAGGGCGGACGCTCGTGTCGTTAAGCCGAGCGCGCTTCTGTCGGTTGTCTTCCCGTACCAGAAGGTGGTTCTGTGCTTCTTGCCCCCCCCCGTTTCGCTGGTGATGCCTGGGTCGCTTCAGCTCATGAAAAATGCACTTGTATCTGACCTCTTCGGCTCTACTGTGACCAGCATCTATGACGCGAATATCCAAGCTATGTTGCTCCCAGATCACCCAGTCAAAGTGTTGTCCGACAAGAAGCAGAAGTCATTGTTCCAGAAGTACTTCTCCTTCCCGCCCGAGTGTCAGAGCTACTATCGTTCGGTCCCTCGTGATATTGGTGAGTGCCCAACATCGGCTTCTGATGTCGTGCATGGCAAGCCACTGGTCGAGAAGAAGCCAGTCAACCTTCCATCCCCCAGCACTTCTGTGTGATCGACCTTCGACCCCCCCCTACACTCTATATTGATACATTCGCTTTCATGGTAGACCAACCAAAACCGGTAGAATATTTGAGGCCGATCGCCATGGAAGAACCCGGATCCCTGCTATCTGTTTCAGATGCTCGGAACTTCTTTCGATGCCTCCAGTTCAAACCCAGAGACATACAATTTCGATGGGTCCAGCAAGAAACGCTGTCACCGACAATATCGCAAGATGTTACGCAATGCGAAGCAACCATTTTCCACAATTTTCTCGACCTAATGCGGATGCTAAACATCACTCGATCATTTAATCAGCCTTCCTTAGTATATTCTATTTAAAACTACAGATGTAGACTACTTCATGGATAATTTGGAGTATTATTTAAATTTGTGTAGGCCAGTTCTGACTAATTTCTCCAACCTAGCATGTACAAATGGCGACCGCTAATGTCCATGGCTTCGATAACTGTTTTAAACCTTACAAGAGCTGTTACAGAGGAAAAAAGTACGCACACAATCGTTTGCCAAGCAGAGGTATCATTTCACTTCTTACTCACAAGCGGTAGGCTCCGACGACGCTGTTGATCGCGCCGACGAGGATCGCGACGACACCAATACGCCAGCACATCGCACGGTGCGGCTGCAGTTCATTCGCGTACGCGTACGTGTGGAAGCACCGCACGAGCGTGTACAGCACCATCGCAATCGAGTGCACAGTCTCGTTCGCGTTGGCGAAGATTCCAGCGCCGAACACGATCAGCGCCAGCGGGATCGACTCGAGGTCGTTCATTACGATGCGCTTCCAGCGGAGCTCGACTTCCTTGGCCTTGCGCAGCGTCTCGTCGTCCTCGCCCGTGTGGAGACCGTACGTCTGTGGGCGGCGGCCCTGCGCGAGCGCGAGGTCCTTGTCCTCAGGCGGACGCCCGCCGGCGTCGAAGGTCTTAACTGCCTGGATACCAGTCGCCGCGACGAACTTGATGTACAACACGGCGACGCAGGTCACGTAGATCTTGATGAAGGTGAACATGGTGGACGACGTGGCGGGCGAGAAGGCGGAGACGACCGAGTCGAGCGACGCGAGTGGGGGGGGTGGCGACGCAATGGCGGACGACGTTGTGGTCGCTACAGAGCGAGTTGGAGAATGAGAACGACGTGAATGCGTAGGCCTACTAGGCAGCGACGGAGCTGGTTAACGAGCAGACCAGTGAGCAGGTGCAGCAGCGTCGTCGGGCCTGTCGGGTGTGGTGGGTTCGAAACGCTTTCCACTGGATCGATCATCATCAATCGTGGATGTGGTGGAAGAGATGATGGCCTGTCCACATGTGACGTGTGAGCAGCTCCCAGCCTGAATGATTGCGGCATTCATTCCATTTTTAACCAATCATTTCCGTTTATCACCCAATCGGAGAGTGATCTGATTGCGAAAAAGATATACATTTCTACCAATCGCATGACGGTAAATACGGAACCTTCGTCCAACCTTCGCGTAACATCGATAACGAATCTGAGCATCGTCGAGCAAGTCAGATCGTCAGGAGCTGCTCAATATGACGGGCTCATTGTCGACGCTGACGCTGCTTCTCGCTGCCGCTGGAGGCGCTGTGCTGGTCGCTGCGCTGCTTCTGCTTCGCGCATGGGTTGTGCTGGTCCCGGCGCGTCTGAAGCAGTCTCAAAATGCGTATTCCGCTCAGCAGAAGACTGCCAAATCGTCTCTCAAGAATGCACCCAAGACAGGCGCCACTGTGCCAACCATGGTCGTGCTGGGCTCAGGCGGCCACACCACCGAGATGCTCAAGCTCATCAAGCGTCTGCAGCGTGACGTGTACACTCCGATTACCTTCGTCGTCGCCGAGACCGACAAGACCAGTCGTGAGAAGACCCAGCTCGACTGGCAGCCGAGTGAGAACGACTCGTTCTTGGTCATCCCGCGCAGCCGAGAGGTCGGCCAGTCGTGGTCATCGTCCGTGTGGACCACGCTGCGTTCGTTCCGTGTGTGTGTCGGCGAAGTCTACCGCCGCCGCCCAGAGCTCGTGCTGTGTAATGGTCCTGGTACGTGCATCCCGGTCGTCGCGGCCGTGCTGCTGCTGCGGTTCTTCAGCTTGCACCAGCACCGCGCCAAGATCGTCTTTTGCGAGAGCTTCGCGCGCGTGCAGAGCCTGTCGCTGTCCGGTAAGATCCTGTACTACATCGTCGACGAGTTCGTGACCCACTGGTCGCAGCTCCAAGCCAAGTACCCCAAGACCACGCACCTTGGTGTGATCTGCTGATCGGCCTTATGGCACTGTAGCGTAGTGAACCCCCATAAATAGAGAACCACCCACACCACCACTATATCGTACACCACAAGGTTGACTGTAAAGTACTTCATACAGTGTGCTGATCCGCCTGCTCGCCAGTCCACAGCCATTGTGCATCCATCTCTCGCATCACTCCTCGTATGATGATCCAGATGTTGCAAACACTTCGTCTCTATATCAGTAGACGTATCACTGAAAGCGTCTTCTCCACTTCGTACCTACTTTATTAAGTCCAATACCTCCATTTGACGATCAAGTGTGACGCATCACCTTAAGCAGGGTAAGGCGTGACGCGGCCGCTCACTCTTTTTCAACGGAGCTCTTCAAACAGACGACGCTCGAAACACGCCGCAATTCGCCAAGCAACACTCGTCGCGCCGCTCTTCCTGCGTCTCTAGCTCGCCAATATGCACGCCAACAGCATCCGCCCGGGCTCCGCTGGCTCCGGCGTCGCCATGGGAC
Source organism: Pythium dissotocum (assembly GCA_023336355.1). Lineage (NCBI taxonomy): Eukaryota > Oomycota > Peronosporomycetes > Pythiales > Pythiaceae > Pythium > Pythium dissotocum. The sequence continues at coordinate 20,716 of JAADWY010000551.1, forward strand.
TCCAGCCACCCCTCCCCGGCTTCAAGGCGCCAACTGCAGCCATCGAACGAGTCGGTTTTGTCATGGTCCAACCTTGATTAAAATATTCTTCTCCTTCCTAAACCGCAGTGGTTTGTTTGATCCAATAGATCGTCACGGTCGCGGCCACGCAGATGAGCTGCGGCAACCCGGAGGAGAACATCAAGAAGGCCGAGTCGCTCGTGCGCATCGCGTCGTCGCGCGGCGCGCAGATCATCCTGCTGCAGGAGCTGTTCCAGTTTTCGTTTTTCCCCATTGAGCTCAACGCCGGCAACTTCCAGTTGGCCACGACGCTTGAGGAGTCGGCGCTTGTCCAGGGCATGGCGCTGCTGGCCAAGGAGCTGCGCGTCGTGATCCCGATCTGCTTCTTTGAACGGTACCGCAACTCGTACTACAACTCGTGTGCGATCATCGACGCCGACGGCGCAGTGCTGGGCGTTGTCCGCAAAATGCACATTGGCGGTACGTGTGAATTCTGGATGCCACCGTGAAATTTGGGAATCGTGGACGGGTTTGCTAACGGAGGTTGCTGGTGTACTGTAGATCGTCTTGGTTACAATGAGAAATACTACTTCACGCCGTCGGACGACCCGATCAAAGTCTGGCAAACGGTGAGTGGACTCCTCTTGACTGTTGGTTTCAAGCAACGCACTAACGTGACATTTGGGATAGCGTTACGGTCGAGTGGGTGTGGCAGTTGGGTCGGACCAGTGGTATCCGGAGGTGGCGCGGTCGCTGGTCGTGCAGGGCGCCGAGATCCTGTTGTTCCCGAGTGCTATGGGGAGCAACCAGTACGACCCGACGTACGACGCACGCGACCAGTGGCAGCGTGTGATGCAGGGCCACTCGGCGGCCAACATGGTGCCCGTCGTGGCCAGCAACCGCGTCGGTACGGAGCTCGTGGACGGCGTGCAAGTGACGTTCTGCGGCTCGTCGTTCATCACGGGACAGACCGGAGAGATGGTATGTTGATGGTGATATTTCACGAAATGACGGATGATTTTTTGACGATTGGAATGTGTTATTTTGGACAGCTCAAGATCGCCGACCGTGAGTCGGAGGGCGTGTTGGTGGAGAGTTTTGATTTGGAAAAGTTCCAGATCCGACGGGCGAGCTGGGGACTCATTCGCGACCGCCGTCCGCACTTGTACGGTGCTCTGCTCACGCGCGACGGTGCGTAAATCATGCACGATCGAGTAGGTAGATCCGACGATGAACCACCTCAAATCTACGAGTGTGGAGAGGAGGGGGGGGGGGGGGGG